>APFE030290556.1:0-23444 GCA_000404065.3 Pinus taeda
GATTTTGATTTCTGTGAAAATTGTGTATATGGGAAGCAGAATCGAGTGAGTTTCCCCTCTAGTGGTAAGAGGGCGAAACAAATATTAGAGCTTGTGCACAATGATGTGTTTGGATCTGTGAAGGTTCCATCACTAGGTAAGTATATGTACTATGTATCATTTATAGATGAATTCTCAATGAATACATGGATGTATTTCCTTAAGAAGAAATCTGAAGTCTTTGATAGGTTTAAAGAATATAAGGCTCTGGTGGAAATCCAGACAGAGAAGAAGATAAAGGTGCTGAGGATAGGTAATGGTGGAGAGTTTTGCAGTCAGGAATTTGAAGAATTTTGTAAGAAGTGTGGTGTAGCATGACAGAATACTACTCCATATACACCATGGCAAAATGGAGTTGCAAAAATAATGAACAAGATGTTGATGGAAATGTAAAGAAGAATGCTTAGTGGTGCCAGGTTAGGATAGGAATTCTGGGCAGAGGCAGTGGAGACAACATGTTACCTGGTCAATAGATTGCCTTCATCAGCGTTGGAGGATAAGACTCCACAAGAGGTATGGACTGGTAAGAAACCCTCTGTTTCACATCTGAGGGTATTTGGATGTGATGCATATGTACATGTTCCAAAAGAGAAATGAACCAAGTTGGATATTAAATTTGAAAAGTGCATCTTTATTGGGTATAAGGATGGTTTAAAGGGTTATAAGCTTTGGAACAAAGTAACAAGGAAAGTTGTGTACAACCAAGATGTTGTGTTCAGAGAGGTGAAATATATTATTAAACATGAAGTCCAACCAAAGGAACCTGAGAAGATAGAGTTTGGGCTAAAGGAGGAAGAATTAGACTCTACAGTAGAGGAGGAATCAGAAGATGAAGAGCCACAAACTCCTGGTGTAAGAAGATTAGTTTGAAAAAGAAGGCAACCAGAAAGGTATAGTCCATTTGCTTTTTATTCAAATTTTGCTTTATCTATTACTGATGATGATCCCAGAACTATGAAGGAAGCAGTAGGTTCAGAGGAAGGAAAACTCTGGAAAGAGGCCATGGTTGATGAAATGGCATCTTTGCACAAAAACAAGGCTTGGGATTTGGTGGAGTTGCTGGTTGGAAGGAAACCCATTAGCAACAAATGGGTGTTCAAGAAGAAGACAAATGCATAAGGAAATGTGGATAAATACAAAACTCAGTTGGTAGCAAAAGGTTATTCCCAGGTGCCGGGAATTTATTTTGGTGATATTTTTTCTCCTGTTACTAAGGTAACTTCTATTAGATTACTTTTATCTATTGTTGTTGCTTTTGATTTTGAGGTAGAACAGATGGATGTGAAGACATCATTTCTTCACGTGGGATCTGGAAGAGGAGATCTACGTGAAGCAACCTAAAGGATTTGCGATGAAGGGTAAGAAAGAACTGGTATGCAAGTTAAAGAAGTCTCTGTATGGGTTAAAACAGTCACCAAGGATGTGATATCAGAAATTTGATACATTTATACAGGGATTTGGCATCACCAGAAGAAGCAGATCACTGTGTGTATTTTAAATTAATTGGTGACCGTGTTATTTATCTGGTCTTGTATGTGGATAATATGTTACTAGTTGGAAATGACAAAGAAATTATCTAGGATTTTAAGACCGCCTTGTCCTCCAAATTCGACATGAAAGATCTTGGTGCTGCAAAATATATTTTGGACATGGAAATTAAAAGATATCATGAAAATAGGAAGATCTCGTTAAGTCAGAGGAAGTATGTTGAGACAATATTGCAGAGGTTTAATATGTAGGATAGTAAACCGGTGAAGCTTCCTGTTCCTGTAGGTGTAAAGTTATTTGCTGAACAATGTCCCAAGACACAATAAGAGGAAGAGGATATGTCCCGTGTTCCATATGCAAGTGCAGTCAGTAGCTTGATGTACGAAATTGTCTATAATAGACTAGACATTGCACATGTAGTGGGAGTATTGAGTAGGTTTATGTCAAAACTAGGGAAGAAGCACTGGACAACAGTGAAGCGGGTTTTCAGGTATTTGCATGGCACTAGTGATTATGGTTTGTGCTACCAAGGAAGACCATGATTGGAAAAAGTGTTGGATATTCGTGGCTTTGTTGATGCAGACTGGGTTGGAGATCTCGATCAGAGAAGATCTACAAGTGGGTATGTGTTTTACCTATTTGGAGGTGTAGTCAGTTGGATGAGTAAGAAACAATCTGTAGTGGCATTATCAACTACAGAGGCATAATAAATGGCAGCCACTCATGCAAGCAAGGAAGCATTTTAGTTGCAGAGATTGTGTTCAAGTATGGGGTTAGTACAGGGAGCTATAAGGATAGACTGTGACAACCAAAGTGCAATTTTCTTGGCAAAGAAGCTTGCATATCATTCAAAGACAAAGCACATTGATGTCTAGTATCACTTTGTGAGAGATATGATAGAATACAAAAAGGTGTTGCTGGTAAAGGTGGAAAATTTGAAGAATACTATAGATGCATTAACAAAATCTGTGAGCTCTGAGAAGTTCTCTTGGTGTAGAGAATCAATGGGCATTTCAGGGCTGGATAAATGACTAAGCTCTCTTCTGGAAAGAAAACATAAGTGGGAGAATGTTGGGTTGTGTTATATTCTTTCCACGACTAACCTACATAGTGAACTGGGGGGTTAGAGAGGGGGCGAAGCCCCCCCTTAGTTGTGCCGATTGCATAGTGGGGTGGTCATAGGGGGTGGGTAGCCCCCCTCTATGGGGTTTGGGGCAGCGCCCCGAGAAATTTTTTTTTGTACCCTATATTAGGTTGGGCGGACCTACCTATGGTTTTTGGTCCATGGTTTTGGATGCGATGGTTTTCGGTCCATTTTATTAGATGCTTCAGCATGTATAAATATGTATTGTAACTTTGAAAGGAACATAATGAAAAATCAAGCTGGTAGTCCTGGTTTTTGGATCCAGGGGAAAATCTCTGTGTATATGTGTTTTATGTGTTATGCTCTCACATTTTCTATTTTTTGTGTTTTAGAATTTGTATGCAAGTAATTTTTGTAGGGGGTTAAAACCTACATTTTGTTCTATACGTCACTTTGGGAGTACCGAATGTCAGTCAGAATTGCCACTGGTTTTACTCATTTTCAACTAGTTTATGGGTTAGAATCAATTTTCCCATGGAATGTGAAACTCCTTCCCTTAAATTAGTTGTTGAACTTCTTCATGATACTTCTAGTCTTGAAGAATGTATCGTTCATTTGGAACATCTCGATGAGCATCGTCGAGATGCCTCTGTTGTGTGTGGAGCATGATTGTTCAGAGGTCTTTGTTTCAGTTGGATGTATACCCCAGGAAGTTTTGTACACCCCTCCACACGGGGGGGACTTGTCCCCCCCGCGGGGGTCCGGGGGGGCCGATCCCCCCCGGCTGGGGGGTCCGAGGGCCAGCGGTCCCCCGGCGGGGGCTCGGGGGCAGCGCCCCCAAAGCTAGAAACAGATGTAAATTTTCCTTGTAAAAGTATAGTAATTTCTAGTCAACCTGAGCCGTTCATTAGGCGGATGATCTGACGGTAGAACTTATGTTTAGTTTAGGGTTTTTTTCCCTAGAAGGCAACCCCCCTCTCTTTGTATGAGGGTATTGTATTTGAGGCTGTGAGACAGACGTGTATTCTGTGTGAGCAAGAAACAGAGAGGTGAGACTGTGAGAGAAGACAAAGGATATTACAGCGGATTTGCTGTAGGTTGTGTCTCTTCATTTTGCTGGATTATAGAAAGGAAGGACTGGTTGTTCGAGGTGGACGTAGCCCAAACTGGGTGAACCATGTATATCTGTGTCTCTCTTGTTTTGTGCGTTTTCTGTGTTTATATTTCTGCAATATTTTATGTGTTCTATTGCTCCGTAATATATATAATATTCGAACAGAATTCAAGGGAAACCTTTCAGCGGGCCATGGACATAGCTTTTGCAAAAGAAATCCATGATTTTCTGGTCATATATCTAGATGACCTTACTGCGTTTTCCAAAATAGATCAGCAACACCGAGATCATTTGAGACAAGTGTTTCTAGTATGTAGAAAGTATGGTATTTCTTTAAACCCTAAGAAATCACTATTTGGTTTAGACGAAGGAAAATTGCTAGGCCACATCATCTCCAAAGAAGGCATAAGAATTGATCCAGATAGATTACAAGCCATCCTGCAAGTTCCTCACCCCAGAAATATCAAAGAACTTCAAGCCTTCCTTAGAAAGATCAATTTCCTAAGGAGATTCATACCCAATCTGGCTGAATTAATCAGATAGCTGAATAACATGTTAAAAAAATATTCCAAGGTCAAATGGATAGTAGAAGCCAAACAAGCATTTGAATAAATCAAAATGGCTTTAACTAGAACACCAATCCTTACAAGTCCAAAGTTTGATAGAGACTTCATGACATTTTCATTTGCATCTGAACATACAATTGTTGTTGTTTTACTGCAAAAAGATGACCAGGGATGTGAAAAACCCATAGCCTTTTTTAGTAAAGCACTTAGAGATGCACCACTAAAATACCCAATTATGGAAAAGCAGGCTTATGCACTTGTCAAATCTATCAAAGACTTTAGAGTTTACATATTGTACTCCCATGTAATAGCTTATGTACCAAGTGTCTTTGTCAAGGACATCCTAACCCAAGAAGGAATGGAAGGCAAACGTGGAAAATGGATAGCTAACATTTTGGAATATGATATTGAAATAAAGCCAACAAAGCTGATAAAGGGACAAGGACTAGCAAAACTCATGACTGAAACCAATTTCCAAGCCCTTGATATTAATGAACTGGATAATGAATAGGAGATGGCGACTCCACAGATCAATCAAGCCTTCCTAGAATCACCTTGGTATGCTGCTATAATTCATGTATTATCAAACCTACAGGCTCCTACAGGGTTATCCAGAACAAACAAAAGTTTTCTGAAAATGAAAGCTTCAAAATTCTGTATTTTAGATAATGCTTTATTTTGGAAAAATCATGAGGGTATTTTGCTAAATTTTTTAACAAGAGATGAAGCTGACAGAGTGCTCAAAGAATTTCATGTAGGGGACTGTGGTGGACATCTTTACTGGAAATCAACAGCAGATAAAATCCTAAGGGCTGGATTCTATTGGCCCACCCTCTTTGCTGATGTGAAGAAATTTGTTACTTCTTGCCATAAATGTCAAATTTTTGAAGGCAAGAGGAAGCTTTTACCTTTACCCATTAAACCAATTTCCATTGAAAAGCCTTTCCAACAATGGGATCTAGACTTCATTGGAGAGATTCATCCTCCATCTTCTGGCCAACATAAATGGATCCTCACAACCACAGATTACTTCACCAAGTGGATAGAAGCCATTCCTACCAGGCAAGCCAATGATACAGTGATAATAGGATTTTTAGAAACCAACATACTGTCTCGGTTTGGCTGCCCTGAAAAAGTCATAACCGACAATGTTGCTTCTTTCAAATCCAAGAAAATGATAAGTTTCTGTCATAAATACCATATCACCTTAGGCCAATCCACAGCTTATTACCTTCAGGGTAATGGCCTAGCTGAATCTTCCAATAAAAGCCTGATCAATATTATTAATAAATTGTTGGAAGAGAACAAGAAAAACTGGCACAAGAAGTTTACAAATGCACTATGGGTAGACAAACTAACTACAAAGAGATCCATTGGAACAAGCCCCTATGAAATGGTTTATGGCATGGAGGCTATTTTTCCTTCATCTTTAGGAGTCCCTGTGATGAAGTTGCTACAAGAAGTTCAGGCAGAACCCAATGACATTCAAGAAGAGTAAATCGGACCATTCATTTACAACAGACCAGAGAGATAGTATATCAGAGATCTCAAGTACTACAAGAAAAACTCAAAAAGATATTTGACAAAAGGACTAAGGCAGAATATTTCTACATAGGAGACAGAGTTTTAAGGTGGGATTCTAGGAGAGAAGATAAAGGAAAGCATGGGAAGTTTTACTTCCTATGGAAGGGACCTTATATTATCCAGGCCTTGCAAGGGAATAATACATATTTTTTGGGAAACCTGGATGGCACAAAAGCAGAAGAAGGGCCAGTTAATGGCCAGATGCTGAAAAACTATTTTGATCCAACTATTTGAAAGCATTCTTGTATCATAATGTACATACTATATCCTTAGTTTTATTTTAGTTTGGATTGGACCGCAAAATTGCTGAAGTTGAAGCCCGAAGAGAAGGCCCTAAGCTTCATAAATTTGTCTGTCATACATATTAATAAAGCAACTAGCAGAAAGGGGATTTCAGAGCACAGTCAAAGTTAGGGAGAAGGCTGTATGACCTGCTGTTCTTGACTTTCCACCAAGGAAAGCCATCCCCAAGTGGAGCCACTATTAGGTTCGTATACCAATAGGTGTCATTTTTCATGATTGGCATTGATGGGATCTAATATGTTCATACCTTTTGGTTGGTTGAAAAGGTTTTCCATATTCTCAAGAAATCAGAAAATTTAAAAAATTTAATGAGGGTATGCCCTAAAAGAAAAATCAAAGGGCAAAAAGAATGAAATGGTCGAAGAAATGAAAGCAATGAACCCCAGACAAAGGACCATGAAAGTGTGCAAGTCCAAAGAGCCACTACTATTCTATTTTTTGCAATGATCTAATGGTGTGCAGCTTGCTGATTCATGCCACCAGTGATGAATGGCCAAACAGCTTAAAATTGGCCAGTTCATGTTTCAATTTACCAGTTTTAGAGATAGAGAATAAAACCTGTCCAAACTGTTCAATCTTGGCAGGTAAGTAGATAGTAGAGAAGCAAAGGAGCTCAACAGTTCAATCTGAGCCCTTGGAATAAATAAGGGTAGATTTAGATAGGCTTACAATGTAAAGAAAAGAAAAGGTGATAAGGGTTTGCTAGTCCAAATGCACCCAAAGAAAAGGAGAAAAAATGTTAGGCATAGTAGGCTGGGTAGGTAGTTTGCTGTTGCAGAAGCATATTTGTGATTTGTTTTATATCTCAAAAATGTTTATCTTACTATTATCACAAGTACCATGGCAGATGTGTGGATGCAGCTCAAATTAGGCAGATTTTTATTACTAACTTCCCTTCATATTTCTCCCAATATCACTCACTAATCTCCCCTCACAAATATTAAGATCTGCTTAATATTACCCTTAAATCACTCATTTCTTTTCATAAAACTTTGCCTAAGTGAATTCCAATTTTACTTAGGAAAACTACAGTCTCTCACCTCAAAACCCCTTTCAGCCTAAGCCTAAGATTATCACTTAGAGCATCCACTTATATTTCTCTCATATTAAGTATTGACATTATTATATAACTCCCTAAAACTCATTCCCCTTTCCAATGTATCATTAATATGATAAAAACCCCTATATTCTAATATCCTACCCCGGTTCAATTATAAACCATATCTTTATGTAATTTAGGATTTAAAGGTTTATTTGAAATCTTTAAATAACCTAACCCGCTGCCAAAACCTAAGAGTTAATTAACATTCGGTTAATTAATAACTTAAACCAACCCCGACAACCAATGATATTATGCCCGATATGATTTATTGGCATTTAATTCATGGTCCCCCCAAGCATTAAACCCCCACCATCTTCGCACAACACTCATCGTTCGATCAATGCCCTCGCATCGGACGACTCACAATCATATCGCGCCTGCCTATTTGCTGAACTTTAAGTCCCAGGGAGCAGGCGATATTTCCCCCGTATCGTGGACACGTGTCGCGCACCCACACTGCTCGTTGCCTCCCCGCTCAAAACTGCCCGACCCCAAAAGTGGTGTGGGAAAAACAACTTACCACCCCCCCCGCTGATCCCTTGTTGACGTCACTACCACGTCACCCTCTGCTAAACGACAAGATGTCACATCTCGATGAAGTCATTCGACCAAAAACGCCAAAAAGCCTCGCGAAAGCCAAATTTTGTTAAAAACTTCGTAAAAGGTCATTTTCACCATTTTTTACTACAAGCACTGCTACATGAAAAATTACGTCTAGTTGATTGTTCGAATGCCAAGTCCACCACCCAGGCAAGAACTCCAACATCCTCCTCCACAATTTGTTGGTCAACCCACAATTGCACTATTTTACTCTATATACCTAGGTATTTACCCGTTTTTACCAATAACCCTACAAATTTCATTTTTCCTCTGTAAATTTTACCTGAGGAGCTGAATTCAAGTTGAATTAAGTCTATAATCCTTAGATAAAGGCCCAGATATGCTTTTTAGACCAATTTTTCACAGAATCCCAACCTCTAGCTTGAAAACACAAGAACCAAGCATGGAGGCTCCCGTAGCCCTAAATGTTGTGCCCCTCAATGCACCTCATAAAGACTAGGACTAGTTACCCTTGGCTAATAGAGACTTTCAGATTAAAGATTTATCTGGTTACATGAACCACCTCTAGGCATTTTGTAGAGTTAGAAACAGTCATCTCAGTAACTGACTTCTATGGAATATGGGAATCCAATCTCCCTAGGTATTACCTCCTCTCAGTCAATGTCTTCCCAGATATTATCCACCATTGTTGTGCCAATCATAAGCCTATCATCAAAGCAGTTATAACCCCATACCAAATTGTCCTTTTTTACATAACTGCTGAATCCATCAATGAAATGTTACACTTCCAACCTACTCAGCCTCTCACTCCTCTTTCCATGGGATTTTTGCTTGAGGAAGGCTCCAAATTACCTGAATCAGAGATAACCCGTATTGCACGAATGTTCATGAGGCTAGATCGCTAACCCCAAGGCCCACCTCCATATTTGCATGTCTGGTTCAATGAAATAGGAAAACTCATAGTTGATATGATATCCTTCATATTTGGATTCAAAACTAGTGAATTTGTTGATGAAACCACCTTAGTTCTGTTGTCCATATTTACTCAGGGAAACCCCCTGCTATCAAGTATGACTATGCAGCTTTTATTGCCAACAAAATCAATGAGCAATTCATAAATCTGGACACAGAAGGAGTCTTTAAGTACACCTCATTCATCTACCACCTTTTCTTATATTATCAGCCAGACAACTTTTCATTTCCCATCTGAAAATTAGATTCCAAAGGAGAAAGGAGGTCTGTGATCTTTTGGACCTCAGTCTTCCTTAATGTTCATGAATCCCCTTATAGCTATTGTGAATTCATTGACCTGTTTGTACATCCAACCACCACTTTATTGGTAGGAGCTCCTCTTCCTAGGCTCTCTGCTGATATAAAGATATTTTACAGCTTTCCAGACAGTACAAGATAGGTGAATGGTACTTGTACCAGAATCACACTGAAATCAGGATATATGGCTATGAACTATGCCCCTACAAGCTACCCAAATTTGTGCCTATGAGACTATTTACATTGGAATACTTCAGGCAGCTTATCAATGCAGATTTAACCCATTTTTGTAGTGCAAAGAAAAATTCACAACTAAGAATTAAAACCCAGTTAGGCCCTTATGTCCTCAATAAAAGGGAGGCATGGGAAGATGCTGATAAAATATTGGGGGAACAACTCAAATTAAAGAAGAGCTTTTGGTGAGTGCCTTATGACCCAACTAGCTTTATAAGTGACAGAAAAGTAAGAAACATGTTGTCAACTTATGTACACCATAGAATCCATGAAATTGAACAGTTTGCTAATGAAGATGAGTGGGTAGAGGGTACACTAGTAGAAAAAATTACCGAGCAAGAGAAAATGGAAAAAGCTATGAAAGACCTTGAGAAAAATCTTGACCTGGACTCTTTTGGACAGGTATCCTTCGATCTACCTCAACAAACAAGAGTTGGTGCATCCTCTGTTGGAACTTCTCAGCAGCCTGTACAAGAAACCAACACACCAGGTACAGGGATTTCTAAGGGCAAAGAACTGGTAGGCACAAAGCAGTAAGGAATGAGAGAACAGCAAGAGCAAATTCCTCCAATGAAAACAAAAGCAACAGAGGTTCCTGCATTACAGAGTCCTCTAAATGAGGAAAAAGGCAAAAAGAGAGACAGGGAAGACCCCACACCCATGAGTGGACCTGCAGAACAACCGAGTGCAACGAGGCAAATATTAAATCCTCACTCTGAAGAGGAAATATTTGAGGAAACCATCGACAGTTTGAGAGGTGAAAAGATAGCCAGCCAACATACATCCCCGGTGGTGGACACATCAACTAGCTCACATAGGCAGGAGCTAGAAAGGCAGCATAGTGTGGAAGTTTCATCTACTCGGCCTCAAAGCAAGCAGGCCTCTAATATCAAAAGATCATTCACGGAGATTAAATCTAGAAACGACCCACTAAGGGTACAACTCTACAACCAATATCTTAAGATGGCCCCCACAAATCAACAAAGGTTGATGTCTGCCTATGACATCAAGGAGGGCAAGATGATTATGAGTTATTTTAAGCCCAAAGTGCAGCAACCATAATCAACAGCTGACTACATTAGGACAAATCTGGAAGTCATGGCGAAGGACATTCATCCTATGGACCAGATTGAGCTGCACAAAAAAAATGGAGGGATGGTAAACTCCACACTAGCTGACAAAGCTATGTTAGCTCATAAACTGCAAAACTCCTTGGAGACCACATCTGCTCAACTGGATTTGGAGAAAGCCTCTTCTCTTGCTAAGGACAATAAGATAAAATCTTTGGAGGAGATTATCATTGAGCTAGGACATGACCCAAAGGATGCCAAGGGCATTAAGGCACTGATGAAAAAAAGAGAGGAAGATATTGCTGCCCTGAGAAAACATCCGAAATTGCCTCCTACTACGCATCCAAAAACAACAGAAGTGGTTCAGCAGAAGTCAGAGAAAGAAATGATGGAATTTCTCATGAAACTCAATGAAAGGTTAACTAATACTGAGCAAGCATTGGAGACAACGCTGAAAGAAAATTAGGGAGAATCAACCTCCTAGCCACCTGAAGTAATTCTTGCAGTCACAATTGTCCCTTCCATAGTTGCAACAAGACTACTTCCCACTATTCCAGCATTCACAACAACAACAACAACAACACCAGGAAGCAGCACTACCATGACCACAGAGGAATTAATAAAAGCCATGGAGGAATTAAAACTCCAAGTATCAGAATTGAAAGAAGCCAAAGAGAAATTGGCAAAATTAGAAGTAAGTTATGACAAATCCAAGATGACTGTGGCAGAAAAGGAAAGAGAGGTTAAAGCATTAGAGAACAAGGTGAAAGCATTGGAAAATGATCTCTCTTTAGATAAACCTTTGGGAGAAATCAAAGGCATTTTGTGGACTAACATCAATCAATCCATTAGCAATGTGTGGAGATCTATTCAGATTATTTATGAGCAGATTGACTTGATAGCGGCAGCCCAAGTGGAGATTCAAAAAGCCAAAGTTTTATTGGGACACATGCCTGAACAGGCTAACAGGCTAATACATTTTTTGAATACCAAGACCAATGAAGAATTGGAGGCACTACAAATCAGAGACAGGTTTGGCACCATTCTTCATATCAAGAAAGTTCTAACTATGAGAACTCTGATGCAAAATCTGGAAAGGAGATGCCAGGACATGCATGTGGAGATTGATTCTTTTACAAAAATATTTGCAGTTTTGCATGGAAAAGACTTGCCAAGTCTGATGGGAAGTAATGGACGCCTGATGAGACAAGTTGAGTACACGCACAAGTTGAATAAACATGCTGCTGATCAAATAAATGCATCATCAAGTACTTCAGCAGAGAAGGCAGTCCCATCTGGCCAGGCCCTTTATGACAAATTGGAGAATTTATTTTACATTGAGCATGAGATGAAACATCTGTTCACCATCCCAAACTAATTTCTTTAGGTACACAGAGATTGATGAGACTTTAAGAAAGCTGCAGAGACACAAATTACCAGAATCAGATTGGTGGCAATATATGTTGGGAATCTTATGAACTTATCTTTGGTATCTTTGGTATCTTCGGTAAAATAAGCTTTTTTGATCATCTACCATGTTGCAGAGAAAAGGAATAAATATGGGTCAGACGAATAAAGGCGTATCAAATCAGAATTAAAGACACCTAAACAGGCCGCAACAGTCAGCACAAAGTATTAGTGGAATACAGCTGCAGACCGACTTATAGGGGCTACAGCCAACACATCTGACCAAGCAGAGTAGCCAACACAACATCATTTATTTCTTCATTTATTTATGCCCTATTTTCAAGACTACGTGTCTCCCTCTCTTGTAAAAGCAATAACTCATCACTAGATATTATCTCAGTAAGATATTTTGTAAACATATTTTGTATAAATACCTCCCCATTCGAAGTATTTGGGGTTGGTGATGCATTTCTTAGACTGCGCTGTAATACTGAAATTGTCCAAATACAAAGGATGTTGGAATCCATTGTTGTTGGACTCTCTGGATGCAGAATTAATATCAGAGGACTTGTTACAGAATTCCTGAATCAAACTATGGATCAATGAGTACCCTTATATCTCTTGTTTTATAGTTTTCTTTTCTATTATGTCATCTATGTTTCATGGTCTGAATAACAAAGAGAAAGATTAACTCAAAATTTGTTTAACTGCACTCTATTTTCAGTCTTTGTTATTCTCTATGTTTTCTTCAGAATTAGGTATCAACAATGAATTCTTAACTGCTCCTGTTTCCCTTGATTCTATCATTTTGATTGTTTGCTAAGGAATTCTTAACTGCTTCTTAGTAATAATCATTCACTTCTCCCTCTGTCTATATGATGAAGGATTCTTAATTTCCCTTCATCCAATAGAATCCATTCCATCTAATTCCAGCCTTTAAAATTGTTTCATGTTTGATTACCTTTCTCTGTAGTGCCATCCTCCGTTACAAAACCAAATCCAGCAATCCATCTTCATAGACTCCATTAGCCCAATGGACTAAACTTCTCAGATTTATACCTCTGTTTTACTAAACCTCACCATCCAACAATCAAACAAACCCCTGAAAATCATAACTAGTCTAACATCTTTCAAAACAAAGTTAAATCATAAAGAGAGAGCCCTCTCTGGATGCAGATTGGCTAGAATCTGTATCTAAAAGGTTGGTCTGTGGTTACCTCGATCGTATTCCCTTTCTTAAACTTTCTTAGGGAACAACCTGAGTGATAACACATTATCAAAGACAATATCTCTCTCATTAGGACCAATCCAGTGAGTTTGAAACTTTGCTTGAAAATATTTGAATTTAGAGTAAAAAAGAAGAGCCCAATCACATGGCTTGAACCCCTTAGCTTTGATGAACTTGTCATTAAATATTGATATTTTTTGTTGAAATATGTTTGTTCTTTCGATAACATCTTGGAGAATCTCATCTAGCTCATTCAATTGTGCTAACCTCTGTTTTTGAGCTTCAGATAGATCAAGGCCCAATTTTGCTATTGTTCTAAAATTCTCCACTTGGAACTCAATTGGAAGCAAAACTTCTTTCCCATGGAAAAAATCATAAGGAGTATGTTGAGTTGTATTTATCCATGTGGTGCAGTATTCCCATAGTGCTTCTGGAAGCCTTTCTGCCCAATATCTTCTATGCAAATGCAAATTCTTGGTTAAAATTGCTTCAAGTACCTTATTGGTGGACTCCACTTGATCATTAGATTATGGATGATATGGAGTAGACTTCTGATGTTTGATTTTGTATTGCTCCATTATTTTCTGTACCAACTTGGATGTGAATTGAGTACCTTGATCTATCACAATTTACCTTGGGACACCAAAACTAGTAAAAATATCCTCTAAAATAAATGTAACTACATCATTTTTATTTATAAAAGGAAGTGGTTTAACTTATACCCATTTTGTAACATATTATGTACAAAAAAGTATATACCTTTTCCATATAGGTGGAGGATTGATTGGACCAACACAATATAGAGCCCATTTTTCAAAAGGCTCTACAAGTGCCTGTGGTTGTAGAGGAATCTTGTCTGATGGAATGGGTTTTCCCATTCTTTGGAAGCTATCACATCTATTGACATATTCCTTGGCATATTTAAAAACTGAAGGACAATAATATCCCAAAAGAAGGACTTTGTAAGAAATTCTTCTATCGACAAAGTGTCCTTCATATGGTTCATCATGACAACCTTTAAATATTTATGGCACTTCATCTTCTTGAACACATCTTTGGATGATTAAATTAGGTCTAGTTCTATATAATTCTCCATCTATCCAACAATAAGGTGCATTGGATTTGATGACTTTCTGCTTCTCTTTAGTTGATAATTGCGGGGGTAACTTTCTTGTGGCCAAATAGTTAGAAATAAATGCAAACCAAGGAGTTTTAATAGATATTGCAAAAAGATATTTGTTAGGAAAATTATCTTTTACAGGAACATCATTATTATCATTATGCATTCTAGAAAACAAATCAGCAACTGTGTTTTATTTTCTTGGTCTGTCAAGAATAGTAATATTGAATTCCTGCAATAATAAAAACCATCTAGTAATTTTTCCATTAGTAATTGGTTTATTCATTAGATATCTAATAGTAGAATGATAGCCCCGAGGGTTAGCTCAGTTGGTCAAAATCAGTGCCTCGCCATCGGGAGGTCATAGGGTCCAATCTCCCTGAAGCCCTGGGGTCAGGCCTTGCTAGTAGGCCATGGGACTAAATTCCCTTCGGGGTCGATCAACCTAGATTTTTCTATGGACGTAGCAGCACCTGTTGACCAGGGTGTCCGTGAACCATAGCCTAAAAAAAAAAATTATTAATAGCAGAATGATATGTATAAATAACAGTTTCATAACCAATGATATAATGTCAAAACTTGTTAATGGCATGCACACCAGCTAAAAACTCATTTTATGTTAAAATATAATTTAACTCTGCAGGAGTCAAATTTTTGTTTGTGTAATAAATAACATAAGGAGTTAGATGTTTTTTCCCAACATAGCTCCTAAAGTTGTGTCTGAAGCATCATTGAAATGTGAAAAGGAAGAGACCAATTAGGTCCCCTTAAAATTGGTGCTTTAGTGATTTTTGCTTCAATGTCTCAAGTGCTTTCTGGTAGTCATAATTCCAAACAAAATAAAAATATTTTGTAAGAAGTTTGAAAAGTGGAGAGGCTATTTTTGTGAAGTTTTCTATGAGTCTCCTATAATAACCAATAACCAGAAAAACTTCTAACATCTATTTGAGAAGTAGGAATTGAAGTTTTAGAGATTACTTCTACTTTAGATGTATCCTCCTTTATTCCATCACCTGAAATATGGTGGCCTAAAACAATTCCCTCATTAAACATCACAAAACATTTTTCATGACTTTATGAAAGATTTTATTCTTTACACCTAATACAAACTTTTTCTATTTTTTCAAGAGCGTCTTCAAAAGTATTTCCATAGACTATAAAATCATCCATGTAAACTTCCACACAATCATGAAATAGATCAGAAAAGATACCCAAAACTACGCTTTGAAATGTTGCAGGTGCATTACATAACCCAAAAGGTAATACCCTATAGGCATATGTACCCCATGTACATGTAAGTTTGTTTTGTCTTGTTCTTCTGGCGCCAATTGGATTTGGTTATATCCACTGAAACCATCAAGAAATGAAAATTATTTCTTCCCTGCTAAGGTATCTAGTACTTGACCTATAAAAGGTAGTGGAAAATCATATTTCAAAGTAACTTTATTCAATTCCCTATGATCAATGCACACTCTCCATTTTCCATTATTCTTTGGAACAATCACTAAATGTGAAACCCATTGACTATCTAATATTGCTAAATGAAAATCACATTAAGTAACTTTTGTGATCCCTCCTTAAAAATTTCTCTCATATTAGGGTTCATTCTTCTCTAAAGTCGTCTAACTGGTTTGGCATTTTCTTGAAGATAAATATGATGTGTACATGTTTTAGTATCAATTCCCTTCACATTAGTATATTCCCATGCATAAGAAGAGGAATTTTTTTGTAGCATATTTATCAACTTTATCTTTTGAAACTCTTCAAGGTTATTATTCATGTTTAATATTTTATCTAGAAAGATTTCTACTAAAGAATTGCCAAAATTTTCCATAGACTTCAAAGCCATTTGATGAGATGATAAATATTCAATATTACATTGTTCTTGAAAACTTTGATCTTGTTCACAATATGAAGAAGAATCATTATTGTTCATCAAATTTATTAATTGATCTTCCTCATTTATTTGTGAAAAGTAAATACTGGTTGAATATCATCGAAGTCTTCATTATCATCATCTATCCAAACTTCACTTTCTACTTCAGTTATTGTTTTTGCGGGTAGATACAATGTGATTTTTTTACTAGAGCTACCATTAGAGATATACATATCACCATATCTACAACTTATGAATGCATCAGGTGTAGCTATCCAAGGTCTACCAAGGATCAATGGATGACCTCCTAGATTATTATTGGGAGTTAAAATAATAAAATCAACAATACACTCCCATGAATCTAAAGAGGCAGACACATCTTCTAATATACCATTTGGTTTGATAACAAAACTATCTGCTAATTGTAGTAATGTCGGGGTATATTGAAGATTGGGAAGTTTCAATTGATCCATAGTTTTATTGCTCATAATATTGATGGTTGCTCCTAGGGTGTTTGGAATTTCAATACCATTAATATGAATTTCTACAATAGGGCTACCTGGATCTATATATTTTTGACTATTGTTTTCCCCATCATAATATCACCAACCTTTCCTACCAATTGGATTTTCTTTACATATTTTCTTTTTCTTCTTGGTTTTTTAATGCAAAAATACTTAATTATTTTTGCAAATATTGGTATTTCCTTTATAGCTTGAAGTAAAGGAATTTTGATGTAAATATTTCTCAACTCATCTAGCATATCATATTTTGGTAAAACAATTTTCCTTTCTATTCTCTTATAAATTTTTAACCTTTTAGGAAAAGGTGGATCTTGTAGGGAAAAAAAAGGTTGTTTAACTAAAGGAATTGCATATTTGGTTTTATTTGGTTAACATCTAAACGTATAGGAACATATTCCTTTAGAGGATTCTTCTCGATCAAGAAATGTTTACTTTTCAAGAACTTCATCCTCTTTATATTTTTCGATGGTGGCGACTTATTTTTGAAAACCCTACCAGATATAAGTTGGACATAATTTAGATCTAATGGGGCTATCATACATTTTGGGGCCTTAATTTTGAAATTGGAAAAGTTTTGATTGTTTTGGCTTATCAAAGAACAAGGAGGAAACGGGTGGTGATAGCAACGATTAGGTTGCGGGGAGGACAGCTGGATAGTAAAGTAGGAATAGGCAGTTGCGGAGGGGTTGTGGCAAAGTGTCAGTAGAAGATAGAGGCAACTAAGTGGACAGGAAGGAGGAGTGGTAGCCGAGGGGAAGAACAGCCGAGTGGGAACTGGTAGTCCAAGCAGCAGGGGAAACATAAAAGTAGAAGGCCCGTAAGGAAAAGGGGTTGGTCGATTGGTTGTTGTTGTTGGCATTGCGGATGGGATCACTGATTGTGGCATGACAGAACCAGAATACAAGGACATGGATGAGCAGGACCATTGAGTTAGAGAACGAGCCTATGAGTCTGTAAAATGGTATTCTTTGTAATCCTCTGTGGCGAATTCCGATATGTCATGTAATGGTTTACTGTTGAAATAATATGAAGTAAATTCTAGACTGGTTGCTTAGCATGATGCATATGGTTGTTTATGATGTAGTGACCCACTTAAAATTTTAAATGTCTTGTAAGATTCATGCATGTAGTAGTTTCTTAGTATTGGATAATATGTTTTTATCTGGATTATGTATGTGATGATGTTTATCTATTATCGGTTGATGCATCCTTGATTCCATGACGAACCCTTATTAGTTCTGGTCATGACACACCTTGGGTGAGACTCCTTACTCTTTAAGTAAGGTGAAAATGTCGGCTTTGTCCTAGAATACAATGATCCATTGTTGTCTCTCCCCGCTTGAACCCAGGGTATTCTTCCCTGATGACTCTTTCGTGCCAATAAATGGTTCCATTGCCGGGACCTGAATTTACAAGAACTAGTTCGAAACATGGTGTCAAGGATATTCAAGAAAGAGATTAGAGATTGGTGGGATCACATAATAGACCAATTTATATCAATTGATTGGCAAGGTTAGGGAAGGGATTTTATATGCCGAGGGTGCCAATGACCAATATGAGATCTTCTGGTGCAAGTTCCCAGAAGACTTATATAATTGGTTAAAAACTCTGAAAGTGCAGAATCGGCCAGGGGGACCAACGTCAACTCACCGTAGTTGGAATTCCTCATATCTCATATCGCTCCAGTAGTTAGACAACGATCTGACCAAAGCGGTCGATTTTTGGGTAAAGACTATGGTGGAAGGACATATAATCGAGTTTGCTGCTGAAAGTTATCAGTCCTTCTCAAAGGCAGAAGCGGTGTTTGGATCTAGATTGAGAGGAAGGTTGATGAGGGAAGTGTCGTTGTGGATTAAAATGTTTATGGACTACTTCCTTCACTTACCGTGGAAATGGTAGCATAAAACCATAATACGGGGGGAAGGACTGAAGGGGAGAATGCTACCGGTTGGGGAATAGAGATGATGTGGAAGGAATGGATGTGGAAGGTTTGAAGAAAGCTAGAGACATTAGAGCACAGAGGAGAGCACTGCTAGCTGAAAAGTGGCAAGTGAGAGTGATTCAGACTTTGAAGAAGAGAAATATGGGACCCCACCAAGCAAGAGCGAGGTCGGGAAAAATCCAAGAGGAAGGGGGAGAGAAAGAGGATGCAGAACAAAGAAAGACTGGCAATATGTGGGATATGAACCATGATGATGAAGAGGATCCTTCCTTATAGGTTGCAGGAGGGATAGCGTAGGAACCAATGTCGAATACATATGAAGAGGAGAGAGAAGAGGACATGGGAATCATCATGAGAAAATTATTTGTCGAAGGAGAAGAATCCACTAGGAGTCAGCAGCAATACCCCCAAGGTATAGGTAGTATTCCTCCCGACCTTCCCTGGTACCTTACTATAATCCGTAGAAATTTGTTATTAAATTAGCCAAGGCAATATGGGTACACAACATGCATGAGAAATATAAGGCCAGTTTGAATACCATAACTAACAAAGGAACTAGTGGTATTAGTAACTTTCGATTAAAAGGATCCCAACAACTAGGGAACAAGGGGTTTGTGTTACTATCTCATAACCAAGTAAGCATGGTGGGATATTAGACCAGATATCCAGAGTTTGTGAGGAGGGGAATCAAAGATGTGGAACAACACTAGTATCTCTATGAAGCTATTTGGAGAGCCCGTTAGACTCTAGACAATGTTAAGACAGTTGAGTTCCAGATGACGCTGAGGGAGAGAGCTTTGCATTGGTTCATAAAATGGGCAGAACAAAACCAGAATCCCACAATAGATGATATCAAGAGAGGATTCGTACAAGAATTCAAAGTACCTCAGACAGACCAACATGGGCTATCGGAGCTATGGGAAATCAAGTAGGAGGGAAAAACTACTTGGGAACTCATGCAAAGGTTTAAGGATGCCATTGCTAAGTTGAGTTACACTCTAGACCCAAATCACTAGCGAGACTGGTTCATCAAGGCATTCATGCCCCTCACAAGAACACCACTGATGCAACATAAAATTGGGAATCTCCAAGATGCTTTGGATCAAGCATCACGCATAGAGGCCATGGCTGGATATCCTCACGAATATCGGGGAGGGACGAGTTTGCAGGATCCGTGAATTATGGGCCTTCAGAACTAGATCACAACTTTAACGGAGAAACTAAAGGATCTTCAACCAGTGCGACCAGCCAGACCCAACGTATGGTGCACACACTTCATGGTGGAAGGACATGTCATGACAGAGTGCCCAAGGTTACAGGGAATTAACCATTCGGGGGAGGGGTCGTGGTATCATCAGGGACCCCACCAACCGCAAGAGTTGTGGAAGTAGGAGCGCAAGGAGCTTTTCCCAGATGAAACAACCAGGAATATTGTGAGATCTGCAGAATGTATGGGCATCTACCACAAATGTGCCCGTTACTGTAGAAGTACTCTAATGTCCCTAATAACAACTACTGTGAGTTCTGTGCATCTACAACACATCACACTGACTAGTGTCGAGTATTGGATGCTCTAGCATAATGGATGGACATGTCGACATTCATAATTAATGAGTCAAACCGGGGAGGACGAGGAGGAAATGGGAGAGGAGGAAGAACAGGAGGAAGAGGCCCCATAAGGTGTTATAACTCTGAACAAGAAGGACACATCGCTAGGGAATGCCTGCTCCCTAGGAGACCATGGTTCTCAAAATGCAGAATTAATACTCGTGCCATGGAGGATTGTCCGAAACTCATTGCAAAGTGGGAGGAAAGGACTAGACAAAGGGGGGCTAACCTGGTTAATGTTGAACCTCATACTAACAACGGTATTCCTGCAACCAATATAAATATAGTTACAAGAGGGGGAAAGAATATGGGGGAGTATCGTAGTACAACATACCCACCCTTTGATCACTAAGGCAACATCTCCAAAGAAATCATATTAGCCTAAGCAACAAAACTAGTATTATCACGAAGCGACTAAGTTATTTGAGGGGATGACCGAGATGAAGGAAGACCAGAGACAGAATGGCCACACACTCAATAGTAATCATCTTATTGAAGAATGGTTTAAATTATTCCTACAGATCGTCAAAGATGAATACATGTTAAAGGAGTTGCAAAAAAGTTTAAAGGTTGCATTATCAGTGGAGGAAGGGGAAGAGGAAGGATCATCTGCCAACCTACCAGAAATCATACCATAAGAGTGCAGAAAAATAAGAAGAGAAGTGGAAAGGAATTTTAAATTAATGCTTAGGTTGTGGGATTCCAAATCAGGGACATGATGCTAGCCCTGGGATCGGATGTAAACATCCTACCTAGGAAAACATGGGAGGCAATGGGGAAGCCACAACTAAAATAATCGTTGATTCAACTAAGAATGGTGAATCAGTACTATATACTGCCCATTGGAAGGCTAGAAAATATAGAAGTAGATGTGGTGGGGGTGAAGACGCATACTGAATTTGAATTGATTGATATAATGGGAGATAAGGACCCATACCTAGCGCTCCTTGGGATTGTCTGGGGCTATGAAAACTATGCTGTCGTCGACCTAAAGAAAGAATTGATGATTTTTGAAGTAGATGGAATGAGGGTGATCCAACCCTTGGACCCTTATCAAGGACCCAGGTTCACAGAACCTGTAGATGACAGGGACGAGCCAGGAATGCTAGACCAACTATACATGCTAACAACGAGAAAAAGGGAAGATTACATAAATCCTACTGTAGGAGGATCCATCAGCTGGAGGAGTATTTAGAGCTCGGAGACTGGTTCAGAAGTTGCATGGGATGCATGGTAGCAAGGTGGATATGAACTAAACACTAGATGTTGTGCAATGATAGGTCAGGTCAATTGGATAGGAGCAGAGGTAAGTGACTATCCCAAGTTCCACTTCATTGAACTAGTGGACATCTTATTGAACAAGGTAGACAGGGAAATGAGAGAAGATCAAAAGATTCCTTTTCTTGATATCATGCTCTTGGAAACACTAGCAAGATGGTGGAGAACACACCGCAGCACACTGCGAGATTGGGAAGCCATAAATCAAGCCATGAGGGAAAGATTTGGCCATGAGGAAGACCAACCCCAAGATAATATGAAATACAGAGTGTTATATACCTAGGGGGGTAATATGGGGTACAAAGGGAGGTACCCAAGGTAATAATGTAATAACGGGATGGGCCATAGTAATAAATAAGGTGGTTAACCCATATCATGTAAGGGACCACAAGTAGTTAGTAATAATGTAAGGGGCCCATGGTATTAGTTCAATGGTATGAGAACCATGGTAATGATCCATGGTATTATATGTATGAGGCCTATATAGAGGCTAGAGACTCCAAGTCAAGGGAGGGATTGTCAAGGAATATTGTATGAACATGCATATGGCTTGTAGAGTGTTCTCCTTCCTTAAGGAGTGAATGTATGGTGTTGCTCTACCATAAGGGTTTAATCAATAAAGAATCATTTCATATTATTTCTAGGTTTATTTGCATTGTCTTATATTTTCATATCAGATCTATAAAATTTCCGGGTTAGATATATAACAAGTGGTATCAAAGCAAGGGCATCAACATGGCCATGGAAGGTTCTTGACTTGGGACGCCTTCAAAAAATCTCTTATAGAGCACTTTGATCGTAAATCTAATCTGGTGGATAAGCTCACACAGACAGACAGACAACATAGCAAAGATTTTATTTTTACAGGAAAGAAGGAAACCAAGAAACCTAAAGGGTTATTTTCTGCTGGTATATCCTTATTGCAGGTTCATGGATTGATTCAGAAGGAGAAAATCATTGTGTCTATAAATCTTAGTTGCAAGCAAAATCTCATAAATGTTATAGATCTAACCCAAAAATATTCTGATATGAAAATATAAGACAATGCCACTAAACCCAGAAATAATATGAAATGATTCTTTATTGATCAGACCCTTAAGGTAGGGCAACACCATACATTCACTCTTTAAGGAAGGAGAACACTCCACAAGCCATATGCCTCTACATACAATAATCCTTGACAATTCCTTCATTATTCCTTGACTTCTCTCCATGTGGAGTCTCTAGCCTCTATATAGGCCTCATATATACAATACCATGGATCATTACCATGGTTCCCTCATACCATCGACTAATACCATGGGCCCATTACATTATTACTAACTACTTGTAGTCCCTTACATGATATGGGTTAACCGCCTTATTTATTACTATGGCCCATCCCATTATTACATTATTACCTTGGGTACCTCCCTTGGTACTCGATATTATCCCCCCTAGGTATATAACACTCCACCCCCCTTAGCATGTTTTGTCCCCGAAACATGGGAAGAAGACAAATAATAAGATCTACTCAAAAGAGTAGTCCACTGGTACCATGCACGTGCATCTAGCCATCCAAGAGAAAGGTGAACCTTCGATCTCGCTGGTGCCTCACTTGCTTGAGATGGAAGTTGACCATGGTAGCTCTTCTGTGTTGATGTGTTGTAGGTGGATCTTCGCTTCTCCCTATCTATCTTGTGGGGGTTGTTGTCCTTGTGACTAACTGGTTGCCATCTTGATGGTTGTCTTGTGGGGTGATGTGGGTGATGATATGTTGAAGTTTTAACCCACAGTGTCTTCTTCTTTAATTCACCCTACTGAGGTGCTTGTTGTGGTGTCTTCTTTTCTAATATGATTTCAACTACTGAGTCCTCCTCTGATGTATCAACACCTGTAACCCTTTCTGCTTCAACCTCTATTTGTGTCTGACTGTCGACCATCAACTGCTCATCATCTGATATGTCAGACCCTGGAACATCTTCTGCTTCAGCCTCCTTGGACTCTATCTGTTTATGGATGGAAATATCCTGTAATGTAATTTTCTTCTTTTTATACCATAGCTTCA
>APFE030290556.1:45957-90182 GCA_000404065.3 Pinus taeda
CTAACCTCCCTAGGAGGCTAAGACTCTCTAGTGACAAACAAGACAATTAAGAGCAATCCTTCTCTAAACATACATTATTCTATGAGAAACCAAGTGTTTTTTTGATCCTACCTCAAGTCCAACGCTTGTTGCAGCAGTCCAGCCTCGTCGATCCAGATGAGCTCCTCCTTCACTTTGAAACCTGCATACACTAACAATCAAACGATTACATAACACCTTAATATTCCATAAAACAAAGCATATTCAACATATAGACCAAGGAGTATATGAAACAATTCATTAACAACAAATCATTGAGAAGAATGGACTTATTTGTATTAAGGAAACAAAAAAGAAACCATTACAACCTGAGCCTTGGTGGTGTGCAAGTTCCTCCCAGGGTCCAGCAAGAGTTTTCCTCTACTTTGACAAGCTCACCCACTTCCAAATGAAACAAGAAAGGATGGTAATCTCTCCTCACAAGCTTACAATGGAAGTCCTAATTCCAACAGCATCTACCCTTTGGATTGTTCAGCTTTCAACCTCCCCTCCCTTGGCCCAATGCCTGTATTTATAGTGTTCTAGAGGAAGTTATTCAGTTCCAACATCAATGGGATACTCCCTCTTTTGGATGGGGTAGCTCCTCTCTTGATGGGATAAGTTCCTCTATCATAGGGATGCATGAACCATCTGGAGGTGCTTAATACACGTCAAACACTCTTCTAGAAACGTCTAGAAGTGACCACAAGTAACTTTTTTAAGATGAAACTCGCGCCTTTTGACCTTTACAGGAGTACGCACCCATCCCTTGACTTACAGAGCGTACAAATACACAGGTACAATGAGCTTGGGATGCGTACACGCAGGCAAGGTAGAGAGAACCTGCGTACCCAGAGATAAACATGATTTTTAATGAATTTCTCTCTTTCTTGAAGTTTGACATGGAGACAGAGGTATTAGGCTTGACAAGGAGGATAATATGACTATTGATGGAGCCATATTAACTGCAGATAGTCACGGTGACAAATTTCAGTGTAACAATATTGAAAGAAAAACTGGTGGGCGCCTCGATCCTTGTCTATCCAGATTGGAAAAAAATGTTTCATGTGCATATTGATGTGTCAGGGATAGAGCTAGGAGCATTATTAGCACAACCAGGGAAAATAAATATGGATCACCCAATGTATTACACCAGCAGAAAATTGTCAACTAGAAAAAAGAATTATATGACAACAGAGAGGGAGGCCTTGGCCATGGTTTATTCTCTGAAAAATTTCAGGAATTACTTATTGGGTACGCCATTCAAGTTTTTCACAGACCATTCCACACTGAAGTATTTAGTAAACAAACCAGTATTAGAGGGTAGGATATGTCAGTGGTTATTACTATTTTAGGAATTTACTTTCGAGGTGGTCATAAAATCAGGTAGATTGAATGTGGGTATAAATCACTTGTCACGACTAGAGACTGGAGAGAACGAATGAGAATTGGATGATTGGTTTCCCGATGCTGACTTATTCATAATAGAGGTAGTCCTGGATCACCTAGAAGAGATCGTTGCACTACTGACAATAGGGCAATGCCCGGAAGGGTATACATCAACATAGAGGTGGCACTTAATAGTAAGGGCAACATACTACCAACTAATCGTAGGACACCTCTACAAAATTGGCTTGGATCAATTCCTCAGGCACTGCATACTTCAGCATGAAAGAGAATATCTGTTATGGGAATGTCATGTGGGAGTCACAGGAGGCCTTGTGGGCGGAAAAGCCACCACAAGGAATATACCACATGCAGGACTATGGTGGCCAACCCTTCACAAAGATTTCAAGGAATATGCTAAGAGCTGTGATTTTCTGTTAGAGAGTGGGAAAGCCTTCTCGATGGGATGAACTACCTTTAAATCCCATTCACACAGTGCAAATCTTCGAGAAATGGGTGATAGATTTCATTGGACCCATTACACCACCAACAAGGCATTCACGTGCAAGATACATAATAAATTCTATTGAATACCTCACCAGATGGGCAGAAGCAGCACCCGTCAGATACTGTACAACAAACATGGCTGTAAGGTTTATTTTCGAGAACATAATGTCAAGATTTGGATGCCTGAAGAGCCTCACAAGTGACCAAGGAACACATTTTATAATTGAAACTATTGATGCTCTTATGAAGAATTTCATGATTCAACATAATAAAATTAGTCCATACCATCCACAGGCCAACAGAACTGTTGAAGCATTCAACAAAATCTTGGAGAAAGGTCTAACAAAGATTATATCAGCCAACTGACATGACTGGGATGAGAGAATACCAACAAATCTATGGGCGTACAGAGCAATGGTGAAGAGACTTCATAAACAAACACCATTTCAACTAGAATACAGAAAGGAAGCAATGGTGCCAACAGAGTTCATAATACCAAGCATGTTCATATCTGAAGCAACGAGAATGACATGCAATGTGGCATTGAGAGAAAGACTAAATCAACTAATGGAAATTGATGAATCCCAGTTTTTGGCCGAGTTTCACCACTCAGTGGAGCAAAGAAGGCATAAAGGTTGGCACGACAAGAATATTAGGAAGAAGACATTCTAAATTGGGGATCAGTAAGTTCTAGAAATTCCCAGGAAAACTGCAGATGCACTGGCTGGGCCCATTCATAGTTGCGAAAATCAGATATTCTGGAGCAGTAATATTGGAGAAACTAGACGGAATCATGATGCAAGGATGGGTAAATGGTGCATGCCTAAAGCCCTTCCACAAGTCATCAAACACAATTTCAAAATAAAGGGGGTCTCGGAAACGAGCCTCCAAGTAGGTAGGAGGTAATAAGAGTTAGTCAATCATGTTTAGTAGTTAGTTGCAGTCATGCCTTTTATATTATTTTCATAGAGATAAGTAAAATTGTCAATAAGGTTGTGGAAACAGTATCATCTCGCCACAACCGATTTGTGGTCGGGGGGGAGTAGAGTTAGCAGTCACATATGTAGTCACAATCTACAAGTTACACGTAGGCAAAAACTTTTTCAGTGTTTATGGTCACACGTTGTAGCCATCCTTTCCATCATACTAGTAGTAATTTCCATAATAAGTAACCAATAATGCAACTGTCAAGTAGGAGATGTAAAATATTTTCCCGTTAGGAACAATTTTAGTTAATAAATAACCCCATCACGGCAAAATTAATACGCCGTGCAACCCACTCTGTCCTTCCCCAGTCCACATCACGAATGTCAGGTCCAGATCATCTGACAGTGGTAAAGCATGGATAGAACATATGGGGAAATTTGCCAAAGTAATTAGTTGCTAAGGTCTAGTCAGGAAATGCCATGTCAAGCCCAACTACTTAACTTGTAGGATAATGAAGGAAACTACAGAGTTTCAATTGCAGATAGGAGATGAAATCCAGGCCCATTCTGAAGAACGATTGTAGAAACGTAGAAGTGTGTAACCTGAGGTGAAAATTGTTTACCAGAGATGCAAGGAGATGGCAAAGGGAATTATCTCAGTTCCATAAGATAATTTAGATGAAAGAATTGAACTGGTCGACAATTTGTACGGGAAATACGATAAGGTGATTATAATTGACAACGACCTTACGGATTGCTTCCAGTTCCCAACCCTGAAGAGAGAGGTCTACACAGAAGACATCTAGAAGGACGATGGCACTAAGACCTCCAGAGTCAAAGAGGATTTTAGAGGATTTCAGAGGTCCACATTAATCAATTTGAGAAGTCCATCTATTTTTAGCACTCAATTCGCTGCCATGCAATGTACTATACTACTAGCCAGTATAATGCATGGGGCATCACTGTGGCTTGAAAAAGAGTACCCCATTCACATTGACAATATTCATCATCTAACATGACTGTCAGCAGGAGGGAACGTAGTAACCAGAGTGTTCTATACAGGTGCTAAAAGAGCCAGGAAGTAGAGCGAAGATAACTACTATGCAAGATATGAAACCGAACGGGGTGGAAGAGGAGCAAAGATTGATATGATAAACAAAGTCGACATCAAATTTTCCTGCTACATAATAGCAAGAAAAACCATGAGATACTTCTAAAGAAATGAATGCACGCTAGACACAATTTCAGTTGTGGAGCATTGCTGCAAAGGGGAGGTACTCAACTGGTCTACTTTTGTTCTCAATGAACGTTTTGAAGCATGTGAAGATGTGTATAGGTGGAGTACCAATTTTTTGTTTGGGTACATTCTAATGTCTTTGACCATGTGGAAATGGAGGCTGCTAAGAGAGAGGGAAATGATGCCTATCGTTGAAGGACAACCGTTAGCACTTTGGTATGAACCATGGAGAGCATCGGGGGATCCAAGCACGAAGGAGGTAAATGAAATGACTTTCAGAGACTGGTATGAAATGATGCTAGTTGCAATAAGGTCAATGCAGAGGATACCCAAAACTATGCTAGATGAGTTTTCTGGAGAAGTATGGTTCAGAGCCTCACATGGGCACACCTACCTTAAAGCACGATGCGTCCATCCTGAAACATTCAAGATGAGGCCACATAAATTCATTCTAGATGAAGTGACACTACATACTGAGCTGGGATCATGGCCAGGGGTGGCTTGCGAGATTACTGATGGGAAGTACAAATATATGTTCAGGTCCTTAAAGCCACAAGAGAAAGAGAGAGATGTAGCAGAAATCAACAGAAAGAGACCAGCCAAAGATTCCCTCCACCCGATGGTGCTGCAGATGGAGGAGAAAATGTTTTCGCCGAGGCAAACAATTGAAATTTTCAAAGGACAATCAGGTGAGAGTAACTAGCCCTTGCAATTTCAAGGTTCCACTATGTTTTCACCCATAATTACAACTTTTTTGGCTATGAAATTTCCCACTAGAGTTGTTCACACTCCATCCTAGCCAACAAACCCAAGCTGAAGAAGAAAAGAGTTGTTCATAGTCCAACCATTAAAAAGCCAATAACTGTTGCACCAACTCCAATTATTGACCTTACTGCCGAGGTTGAATAATCAGTTTCTACATCCCCAATAGTCAAATAAATCCCTCCCACCACCTCTGCCACCTTACATCAATCGCGGGAATCTTCCCCACACACAACCTCCACTTCCGCGACCCTGTCAGAAACCCTCTTGTCTGGCTGACGACGAATGACCATGGAAATGGAAGTTGAGTCAATAGAGTGGGTTAAGGGCACCAACTCTACCAACAGTACCCAAAAAGTATCGCTAGCATCACTGCTTTTTAGGTCAGACCCACCACAAGGGAAAATCCCAAGCACAACTATTCCGTACAAGGTAAGGTATGAACCATACCAACCTCTTTTTCCTATAAATATCCCGGTGGTCTTGAACCCTAACATTGTTCCCTCTACTCCTTAGTTCACTCCACAGTCACAGCCCATTCATTTTCCCACCTCCCACTCCGAAAAATCCATAGCCAACGGCTTACCAATACAGTAACATTTTCCAGAGCCCAGCACAGTGCAAGTCGACCCACTACATCATTGGTCGTCGGGGCAACTATTTGCATTCATACAATAAGTAGCACACAGGGCTAAAAAGATCCATGATGATCTGGCCAAATAGCTTGAGCAATAGACACAACAACTGTAGGAGGTGATGGAAGAGTGAGATAACCTGAGACAGGAAAACACAGATTTACAAGCCCATATTGACCAGGTCACGTAGATATTTCGATCGTTATGGCCAACGATCTTTGATGCAAACACAGAAGCCCCAGTGGATATCATAGCCTGCACACTGGTGAGATGTTGTGACCATATCCAAGAAACGTGCTCGAATCCAGTAGCCACCAATAATGATATGAAAAAGAAACTGGAGACGGTAAGATCATCACTGCTGGACCTAGTCGAGATATATGCAAGGACGGTCGAAGGAAAAATCACTGAAGTTGACACAAAGAGACAAGCCCTAGATGATGCTCTTGTAGATGGCTACACCTTGATGAACGGAGTCCATGATTGGCCAGGAATCCTGGCGTTGAAAAATCATACGGTATACCCGATGAGAGAGCAGATACAGGAATTGTTCACCAACACCAGGGACTGCACTGATTATGTCCAACTACAACATATCAACGAACATATCGATGAAATCTAGGCACAGGTCGATTAGATTGAGGAAGAGTCAGCAAAAACTAAGAAGGTGATCAGAGACCTATGCCCACTGATCCGTATAAAGGTTCTGAATCTAAAGGAGGTTTGCAACACAAGCGCAAAACAATGGGACAATATGCAAAGTCAACGACCAACTAAGTTGATGTCTAATATGTCTAAGGACTTCACTCAACGAGTTGACACAATACTCACCAGATGGGAAGCAACACTTCAGAAGTACAGAGAATTCAGGCAGCAAACCATGAAAACTATTCCATACTTGGAGCCTTCGTTTTAAACAGTGGAGCCTCAGAAGGATGAAATTGCAATGGGAGCAGATGCCACCCTGCAAGTATTGGCCGAAACAAAGGAAGCACTAGCCCAGCAGTCAGTAGACTTAGTACAGCCGATAGTTTAGCCACCAACCAAAGCACCCATGGAGATACCAGCAGGGCTGGCTGAGATTGAAATTAACTGACTCGGGGATGAGTAAAAGAATTGTTGCTAGGGCTTATTGGGGCATTCGTTTTGATTTTGAAACAATTTTGATTATTTTGGCTTGTCAAAGAACAAGGAGGAAACGGGTGGCGGAAACAACGGTTAGGTTGCGGGGAGGATAGCTGGACAATAAAGAAGGAACAGGCAGTTGCAGAGGGGTTATATAAAGGTGTTAGTAGAAGAGATAGGCATCTGAAGGGACAGGAAGGAGGAGTGGCAGCCAAGGGGAAGAATAATCGAGCGAGAATTGGTAATCTAGGTAGCAGGGGAAACATAAAAGGAGAAGGTATATAAAGAAAAGGAGTTGGTCAATTGGTTGTTGCTATTGGCATTGCGGATGGGATAGCTGGTTGAGGCAGGACAGAACCAGAATACACGGACATGGCAGAGCAAGACCATTGAGTTAGAGAACGAGCCTATGAGTTTGTAAACGTGTCTTCTTTGTAATCATCTATGGCGAATGCCAAGATGTCATGTCATGGTTTATTGTTGAATTAATATGAAGTAAAGTCCAGATTGGATGCTTAGCATGATGCGTATGGTTGTTTATGATGTAGTGACACACTTAAAATGTCCTGTAAGATTCATGCATGTAGTAGTTTCTTAGTATTGGATAATATGTTGTTATCTGGATTATGTATGTGATGATGTTTATCTATTATCGGTTGATGCATCCTTGATTCCATGATGAACCCTTCTTAGTTCTGGTTGCAGCACGCCTTGGGTGAGACTCCTTACTCCTTGAGTAAGGTGAAAATGCCGACATTTTCCTAGACTACAATGATCCATTGTTGGCTCTCCGTGCTTGAGACCAGGGTCTTCTCCCTTGATGACTCTTTCGTGCCAAAAATATAGGCTTGAAACTTTTGACCTTCTACATTGTAGAGAGATTGTTCATTTTTTTATGTGGGTTTGGGAATGATGGAGCAGGTAGTTGGTTGGGTTTTTGAGGAAATGGAGTGGATGGTAATGAAAGTGGTTGATTCAGTGGTTGAGCTTGGAATTGAGGTTGAGGAGGGTGGTATCAAGGTGGATAAGGGGAATAAGGTTGTCGTAATTGAGGATATTGGGGATTTCTTCCATAGGAATTCTACCAACCTTATTCCCAAGATGGATATTGGGGTTGGGGTGGCCAAGGTTTCCAAGGCATAGGTGAAGTCCAATTATTTATTAGCTGTTCATGTTATTGATATTGAGTGTTAAAACCTTGTGTCATGCCTGGATGTTGTGATTTCCATGGTCTTTTAGCGATAAAGCGAAGTGATTGAACTTGTCTTAGTCCAACATCATCCTAAAAGACAAATTGAAGCCTATGAATTGAAGGACATTCCCTTGTATCACGATTTTAAAACACAAATTTCTACACTTTCAAGAGGACATTATCTCAAAGCATCCTTTTTCCTACACCTAGGACAAAAGATATATAATGCAACATTCTTAGATTTTTTCTTGTTTTGTATTTCGAGAGTATCTAGTTGTTCACTAAGATTCCCTAGAATATTTGTTTTGAAATTATCAAGCAAATTTCCTACTTCTGCTCTACTCACTATTCTAGTTGCAGATTTACTAACTCTTGACATGGTTGGATCTCTTGGATTCTTACTAGATCTAGCCTTAACTCTCAAAATATGTTTGCATAACTCACAATTTCATCGAATGAAAGTTTGGAAGCATTCCCTTTGCCAATTAAGTTAAGGAGGTCAATCCACGCATCTCTTATAAATTTTATCAAAAGAGATTTCAATGTTTCCTCATCTAAATCATGCAATCCTATCCCTTTTAACACTGTAAGCAAATCTTTCCACCAAGTATTCAAGGCTTTGATTCGTCCTTAAGGTTATGGGGCATACAATAATATTTATATTTTTCTAGGGACACCCTTTTCATTTCTTCCCATGTTCTGATACTATGTGTTCCTATACCCATAAACCATTTAAGAGCTCCATCTTTTAAAGTGGATGGAAATAGTTTCAAATTTTTAGTATCAAGTAAGTAGTCATAGGATCTACATAATACTTCAAACTAAAATAGAAATGATTCTGGATCCTCAGTTCTTAAGCCATGAAAATTAGGAAGAATAAAAGGTGAGATATTTTTCATTGTGGTTGTGGTATCCTCATCAAAGATAGGAAATCCATAAGTATTTAGTTCTCCTCTACCTCCTCTACCACCTCGTCCCCCACCTCCTCTTCTATTTCCTCCTTTGTCTCTTCTGTCTCCAATCCTAAGTTCACCATTTACATTGTGTACTTCTCCTTCCCCTTCTCCTGCCATTGTAGAATCTTCATAGCTAATATAAGGTTCAACAATAGGGTATTTAAAAATAATGGTATTTCAAAACTTCCTCCTCTTTTCCTAATATTTGTTCTCCTGCTGAAGAAAGAAATATAATTCCTTCAGTAGGGGATATAGATTCTTCAACTACGACTTCAGTAGAAGAAGTTGGTGAGTCCCTAGGTTGGATTGCAAATCTATGCACCTCAGGAAGTCTATGTTTACCTACTATGGATGGAATTCAAGTGTCATTGGATGGTGTGGCACTATGTGGTCTAGTGGAAGTGAGTGGTGATGTTGGTATTGAACTTTGTCCTCTACCTCTACTTACAAATGTACCCCTAGAATCTGGTTCTCTATTCATGCATTCTAAATGATCTTTACCATGCTTTAATTATGCATCTATAAGATTGAATGCATCTAAAATGTTATGCAAACCAAAAATAAATTCTTATATACACTTTCCTGACAATGACGCCAAAATGTTGGGTAACTTAATTGTTGGTTAAATTACTTCATTAATTGTCAACCAAGAGTTGTGTACTTATGAAGTGCATGTGCTTAATATATGCTAAGAGTTCTATTTTTTATTTTAAAATATGAAATTGAACCAAAGATAAATGAGACTATATTAACTCAACACATTTCTACGCACATGTTCTTTCCATCAAAATTACTCTTTTGAAAGAAAATCAAACTTCAAGGTGAAATCAATTGAAAACTCTAGCTTATCAACTAAATCGAAATTGAATCTATTGCAACAAGAATTAAAAATTACTCTTGTAGAACTGAATTTAAATTTAATCTATGGCAGCTAGAATTAAAAATTATTCTACTTGAATTGAATTGAAAATTCAATTGTAATGGAAGAATTGAAATTCTAACTCTACTTGCAGGAAATTAAAATATTCTAAATATTCTTGTAGATCAAAATTCTATTCTACTCAACAGAAGAATAAATCTAAATTGAACTATTTCAACAAAATAGAAAAAGCTAAGATGTAACTCAGAAGGATTACTAATGTGCACAATTATGATTTAAAATTGCTTTGTCCGTTACTCATGAAATCTAAATGAAAACAACTGAATGAAATAAACTGTGAAAAGGAAATTTTTTTGTCTTTTTATAGGTGCTCAGCCTATTGAAAATACTAATAATTAAACTAGAAATAGATGGACAAAATACTAATAAAAAAAATAAATGGATTGCAGTGAAGAAAGGACTATTCATATAATTAATTGATATTAACATAACAAGAAACAAATCTACTCTTACAACTATGAAGGCAGGCCTCTTGTTGAGTGCAAGCACGAAATTGAATGTCAAATTACTTAGCCAGGCATTGGTCACCAAAGAACAGAGTATTTTTATTAAATGCCAAAGTCTTAAAATAGAGAGTGATTTCAAATTTAACAAAAGTAACGATGTTTATTACTTCACCTCATGGCCTTTTATAATCCTATATTAAACAAGTGTTTTAAGAGTCATAAGCTGAGAGACAAGTTTCTACTTTGACAACTAAGAAATTAAATCAAAATTAGAGTATTTCTTCTCATGATTTGCTACTAAAAGAGAAAACCATGAGAAGATTTTGATTTGACATATCTACTTTAGACTCTTCTCGTCCAATTCCATTCTCACTTGATAATTCCACGAACCGCCTTCAAATCTTGTGCATAATTGGAGTGTTATAACCTTATTTGATTTCTGGTTTGACCATTAGATCTCTTCAACCAAGTGGCTTGTCAGATTGCTATTATAGGTGGATGTTGACGTGTTGATCATTGGCCATCTACCTATGTCCTTTATTCCTTCTCCAACACGTTGGAAGTTGTCTAACCATGGATGTAGCTGCATAATGCTTAGTTAGCTATAAAATGAGTGCAATTCGGTTGCTATAGGAATGTTTTGATTAAATTTCATAAAGAAATAGTAGATTATAAACCATGAATAATTGATATCTTTTATGATGTTTGAGTGTAACTGAGGTGACCTTTCAACTTGGAAAAGTAGCAAACTATCATGAAAAGGATGAAAAGGAAAGCATAAAGGGTTGTAAAAAAAGAAGAAGACAATTTTGGACTTCAACAGACTTAACGACCAAGAAAGGGGCCATGGGACATACTGACAAGGGCTAATAAGACAACTAACAGAGGAGTTACTTGAGTTGATATCAAGAATATCTTGGATGAATCCAAAACATATTTACTTAGTTCCTTAAGCTTTGTTGTAGCCGCTACAACCACCCTCCAAAATGTTTCGCATGTTTTGATTTTGGATCCTCCCTTTTGTCCATAGGAGCTTATATTTTATTGTCATCAAGTATTCATGCTATGATAAATACTTTTCTTTTCATTATTTTCTTGTGATGTATTGATCTCGGTTTGATATCTTTCAGACATAAGCTATCTCTTGACTTGACCTTGCAGAATTGTTGGGCTTGCCTCCAAAAATTGCGCAATCTTGGAAGGAAAACCAACCTTGATGATATGAACTGTGAAATCCAAAATGGAAGGTTTCCCTTGAACTCAGAAACCGCGTAACCCTAGATGGAAGCCCAACCTTGAGCTCAAAATCCATGCAAAGCATCCTTGCTCTTAGAAATTGTGCAATTCGTTGAGTCACGAAGTTGCCTAGTGGTTGGAAATTGCACAATACTTCTTGGTAGTGTGAATGTCCACTTTCCCAAATAAGAAAAAATAAAAAAAATAAAAATAAAAAGGCATCCCTAGAAAATATTTAGTGGATAATTAGTTTCCCAAAGGATGACACAACTTGTTATTTTTGGAATTTCACCAAGTGTCTCTTTTTCCTTGGTTTTAGGCATGCGCATCATAAACCCTAATCATTCTAGATCTATATAATGGATGCCCCTAGAAATCATTTGTACGTTTTATCGTGGAGATCTAACCTTCCTAAGGATATCAAGGAGCCTTCAGTGGAGTTTGTGGTGCTTTTCCGGGTGGGTTTTTCTTTTGTTGTCTTTTGTGACTTTTTATGTCGCTTTTTGTCATTTCGCTTCAGTGAGTTATTTTTTGCTTGTTTCTTCTCATGGTTGCTGGTGTTTTAACTTATATTAGCTTGTACAAGTGTTGGTTTGGTCCCCCGTTCACCTTTTACAAGTGTCACCTCAACTTTCTTGTTTTTTCCCATTAGTAGTCATCGTTTCAGCGACTCTCCATGCATGTTTTTTTTTTCCTTTTGAATGTTGATATTTTGCACTTGATTTACACTGATATATCTATCCTTAGTCAGATATGCACTTTAATTTTCACCATTACTCATATCTTCTGATTTCGCGTACTCTTTCTAGGCATATATGCCCTTCCCTTGGCCAACAACTGCCTTGTCTATTTGGCCATTACACAAGTTCAAGGCTCAAGCTTGATGCTTAGCCTTTGAGATTGTGTAATTCACAATACCTGGCTAGCCCAACTATGCATTACACAGTTTCAGGGCTCAAGCCTCTCCCTTGGCCAATGGGACTGCGCAATGCACAGTCTCCAACTCAATCTTCCTAGGATGAGAACGCGCATTGCACAATCTCTAACCTCAAGCTACTCCACTGGTTGTTAATATTGTGCAACAGATAGTTTAGGAAGCCATTCCCTCTCCCTTCACCTCAATAATTATGAAATCATTCCCTTCAGTCAATGGTTACTATTGTGATCTTGCTTTGTGAGTCATTTTTGCTTAAATTAATTTATGTCTGTCGTGAGTTCTTTTTCTCCTACAGGTATTGCATTTGATTGAGCACTTCCCTTCATTAGTCATTGACATCATGGCACCAAAGAGATCTACTTCAAAGGATATTATTGAAAGCATCACCAGGGAGGCAGTTGAGAGTATTCAATGAACTTTCCAGTTTACTCAAATACTCAATTGTTTATAGAAAAAGAATCAGACATCACATGGAAGAAAGTGGATGAAGCATTCTCAGCAAGAAGCTTCAAAGTAGACCTTAAAGGACTACAGGTGTATATCAATGTCCAAAGGTTGGGGTTACATAAGGTTTCATGTAGGTACCCAAATTCCCCATGTGCAGACATTTCCATCTGGATATTGTCTCATAGATATTGCTAGCGGACAAAGGCTTGCTTCTTTTCTAGCACCAAATTACCATCTCATGTACCATTTTCTGGAGCCAGAATCACTCATGGATTCTTACTACTATGTTTCCACCAGATACTTGAGCACAAAGGACATTGTTGAAAGCTAGGTGAGAGAGCCAACAAAGTTCTATTAGACACCCACCAACACCTACAAGACAAAATCTCTCAAGAGGGCCTATCAACTCTTGATAGTTCTATGTTGCAAAATATATGGTCAACAGAATATTGAGACCTTCCCTGAAGGGTGGGCATTCTTGCTGAACCAGGTTGTGAATGAAGGAATACCATTCAACTAGTCAGACTTGTTGGCTTAACATCTGAAGATCCATGTAGTTAATGCCTTGAATCCTCCCAAGGGTAAGAAAGCTAGATTTTACATGTGGCCAAGAAGGACCTTTCGTAGACCTGAGGAGGAAGCATGGAAGAATTTTTATAATGCCTCTAAGTCCTGGGAACTAGTCATCTTCGCTGGAACATTACAAGTTACTCTACAAAAGGAAGTCACTGCAGAGGCAGTACCAATAGAAAGTAACAACCCAGTGCGTGAAAAGGGTAAGAGGAAGGATGCATATAACCAAAGGGGAGAAAGAAGCCACAAGATGAAATCATATCCAACCATTATGAAAATGACCATAGAAGAAGAGAAGAAGAGGAAATAGAGGATGCATGAAGTACAAAAGAAGTAGAGGGAAGAATAAGAGGGGAGGAGATTGGAGGAAGAAAGGCAGAAGAAAGAAGAAGAAGAAGAAAGGTGAAGAGTATAAGAAGAAGAAGTCACACGAAGACAAGCCGAAGAATAATAACACAATTGATAGCTAGAGGAGGAGAGAAAACAGATGCAGGACAAGGAGCTCACTCAAGAGATTGAGGAGTTGATCAAGATCCAAGACATGGAGGTGGAACCAAAGCCATAGAACCAAGATGTTGATCTGATGCCAAGTACACAACATGTCACCATTCAGTCTCCCCATTCTCCATCAATAGAGAAAGACCCAAGAAAAGAAGAGGAAATTGTTCCTCTTAATGATGGTCCAGTCATGGATATGTACAATCTGACTTATGACAAGCTTAAGAAATAGGTTGTACAAGTAAGTAGGGAAAAAAGTATGGATGACCTCGCATCTCCTACATTCATCAGAGAAAGGGTGATTGTGAGAGACACTAGAAGGAATCCAAGTTCCATTGCTACAACCAACTTGGCCTTCGAAGATGCCACAATGTAAAAAGTGGAGTACCTAATGGCCGAGAATAAACATTTGGAAAAGAACTTGCAGGTTGCAAGGAAAGAATTTGAACAACTCCGAGAAGAGGTTTAGAATGCATCTCCCATGCAATTTTATCTAGAAGAACATAAGGCAACCATACTTGGTGAAGTATTGACATTGGGAGAAACTATGCGAAGCTTGTATCAAGAACTTGTCACCATGCATAAGGAAATTCTCCACTTGCATGGCATGTAGAAAAAGTGTAAGGATAATGAAAAATCTCTTAAGGCTATCCGTAAATCCATGATTTTTGTGTATGAATGATCAATTCAATACGAAGGGTCACCTTCCAAATTGGTGAAGAAAATAAGGCAACAAGTAGAGTTGCAGAAATCACAATTGTGGTTGATCATTCATAGAAACAAAAAACTTGCATCATTCATCGCTAATATTTGGGCCTCATATGCACGATTATACAACAACATGGATTTCATGGTGAAATTGCACAAGATCCCATCAATTAGCTCACTCACTAAATCCAAATATAGGAATCAAGTTAGACAGGAGGTTGAAATACTGGGACCAATTTAAACAAAATGCTATCAAGGAATATCTTGAAGTGAACACGCCAAACATGCATAAATACATTGTTGTCCCTATCCAAATCAATACCATGATGCTCCTACTAATGAAGGAAATTTAGACCGGTTCCAAATCAGTGTACTCAGACTCCATGGAGGATAGAGTATGCTTTTAGCCTAATACCATCAGATAGTTTGGGGAAGTCATCATGCAGTACAAATCTTGGCACCGTCATGTGACCAAGAACCTACAAGTTGAAGTTGTTAAGTTGAAGTTTCCCCAGACTCAAGCTTGACTTTTGTCTTATTAGGTTGTCTAGTTGGCTCTACCGAATTTTTTCTTATATGGGTACACATATATTGTAATATTCTTTTGGAATTAATTTGTAAGTTAAATTCCAAATGTCAATTGTGGAATGTCATGATGTAATGAAGTTGAAAATTCATTTTGTGAAGAAGTTGAAGAGTCATGAGGGAAGTCCAAGAGTCACAAGGGGAAGTGAATAGTCAGCCCCTTTGTTATAAATATATCCTTATAACTCATGTAAAGGGATTTTGGGAGCCAAGCTTTTGGCTAGGATTTTAGCTTAGAATCAGGAGCTTGGGAGTTTGTTGAGAGCCTTGGCTCCTTCGTAGCATAGAGGGAGTATCTTTCTTTGGAGGAGAAGGTGTAGACTTAATGTTCTATTATTGGGGCTAGTGGTTCATCAATGGTATATGTATGCTTTGAAACTTTCACATTAATAAAATCTTAGAGCCGACACATTTTCATGCATATGTTATGAATATAACAGGGCTATTCTTGTTATGTTTGCAATATATGTTATTACACTTACACTAACACTTATGAACTATTTCGTTTGCTTTAGTATGAATCTTGTTGAATGAGTGTTGTTGTTTATTTCTGTCATGGTTAACTTGTGAACTATTTTGTAGGCTAACTCGTGATGTGTTTAAGCTCATGTGTTCCTTTTAAGATGTGTACTATTATAGGCATCTAAAGGGCTCACTCATTTTCCCCTCATTGTGTCAAAACCTTTCATACATCACACTTGACCTTCTGCAAAGTCACACAATTATTTCCCAAAGTCATAAATACACCACTCTATGCATTATTGCATCCAAGGCACATCATTAAAACCCATTGCTTTGACAACTAGGTCGTATTCTGGATGGGGCTCCTATACCAAATGGTGAGAGATTTAATTCAGACTTCATATCAAGGAGACCCCTTGAATATTGGTGAGTCCAATACTATCAACAAGCTCCCAATTAGATATGCTACAATTCAAAAATAAATGAGAGGAAGCAGGATTAACCTTAATTATTTTATACCTAAAATAAAAACAAGGAACTTGTTGAAGGATTGTCCCCTTGATCAAATTATTTTTTCTGGATTTGTGAAGAACACTCCACTAGCCATTGCCCCTCCTTACCTAGCCTAAAATATGTTTATCGAGAACCTAATGGAGGAGCCAACCAATTATGCCTTATCAGGCAAAAGTAACTATGGTTGGCAAGATAAAATGATATGTCTCCTAAACAATCTCAGTATTTCAATTCTTATTGGAATAACTATTGGAATGTTGACACTACTGTGAGGGGGGTGAATCAATAGTGTAGAAATGAATCACTTTTAATCTCTTTTTACTTTTCTTTCACATTAACATATCATGCATTCATTAGTACCATAAGCATGTAAAACATATGTTAAATAATAAAAATGAACATGTAACCATCAACAACACATAAACATGTAAACCATGAGATCATCAATTATCAACACATAAAAAACATCACACAAGGGGACACTGGGTGTTAGGTCAAAAACCAGACTAGGAAAAACCACCAATGTTGTTGTCTTCATCTTATTCTTATTATTATTTACATATTCACTGGCCACCAACAGTGTGCAAGCCTCTATTCACAAAGTAATGTGAGCCACCACTCCCAAAATCTACACAAGCCACCACCTAATAAAGGCCACCACCTTCACTAGTTTTCTTTCCACCATTAAAAGGATGCCTCTACTCCCTGAGCAAGTTTTTTGACCACTACCAAAAGGAAGCAAAAAATCCCTTGACAAGCCACCAATTTTCTGCAAGTTTATACCTGCAACAATGAAGGCCCCAACCTTCAAACCCTCGTTGACCCGATTTCATCTATTTTCAAACTGTAACCCACTACAAATCAAATCAACACAACCGCTAGCATCATTTCATCCTATTTTTATAGTAGGCCCCATATAATGTTAATCTCAAACACTAAATACATACCCTCCAATACAACCTTGGGCACAAGCAATACATCACCTTAACACAATCAACAACATACATATAAATTTGCTATATACTATGACAAATTTGATATACAATATACCAAACATCAAACCTCCAACATACACACTCTCAACACAACTCCGTCAGAATCATGCAGATTCTAATTATAAAAACTCAGTCATGTCTCAATAATAGAAACCACACACAATACATACAATAGAGTTATAGCGATATAAAATCTCTCCAATAATAAAGCATGATATGCACAACTATGATCCCCTACATACACAATGTTGGAAATACAAAGGTGTCGTATAAAACATGCTAACATCCAATTCTCCATTGTAGCAACAATATTCTTAATCAAATGCCTTCATAAGCCCGCATAAAACACTTTCTAAAGCATGCACACAAAGATTTGCAATAAAAATAATTTTCTTCAACAATCTGCTATAACTAAGTCTCTCCTCTCACATGGCTCTCAATGTTTTCAATGTTTTACAATAACTTACTCTCACAAAGGAACCGACCTCTCTTTCACACATCTTTGTCTTATAAATAAATGATTTGACGTGATTAAATAATAAAAGCTCAAATATATGGAGAGACAAATCCTCATGTTCATACTTTGATATTTTCTCCTTGACTTGATCCAATGTTAACTTCATTCAATGAGAGACTTATCTTTGACTTGATCACCTTCTAAAATGAAGATTAATTCAAGTCAACTCTATACCATGAAAAAACATGGGAAAATACTCTAGGAAATGGTCATGGTATTTTATGTGCACACACATAAACTCAAAAATTCACCTACAAGACATCATTGTTGGGATAAAACTGGCTTCTAGGGATAATCATTGCAGGAATAGTGTGGGAACCCAAGGAGGTTTCTAAGATCCTCTCTTTGTGTTAGTTATCATCCCATCAAAGTTGCACTAACTTAGGGAAACATTAAAAACCATTGCCCAGATATTTTCCATTTGTCTTCAATCCTTCTCCAACACCTATAGAACCTCTGCAATCATGAGGCACACTTCAATAACATATCATCAAGCCTTTGATCATCATAACAAATCCTCCAAGCTTTTTTACATCAATGCCAATAAAATTGACTTCATGGTTGACTCCTTAGTTAAACATCCTAGGTTTACATAAATGCCAACACCATGCAACCAACAATAACACCTCCATGTAGTATCATCCTCAACAATGGTACCCACCTAATCCCTCTAATCTATAATGGATTCCCCTATCACTCCAAAGCAATCATTAGAAATAGGGATGGAGGAATGCATCTTTTTATGGGACCTCAATAATCATTATCCAAACAATCTACTGCACCTCAACCTCCACCTCAGCTTCAACATCTCAATCCAATTCCTCCATCCCTACACAACCTATTCCTAACCCCAATAAAAAATTGGCATAGAAAGCATACGTTGTTGGGACCCCAGTTTATCCTATGTACTTTATCTTTTCCCTAGAATGTCAAGGTATACACTTAAGATATGGGAAAAATATAGATTGGAAAGCCTCTCTAATAGCCATTGAAGACTATGAGGAATATGATTCAATTGGAAATCCTTCAAGTAGACAATCCCCTTATTTCCATTTGAATCAATAATAAAACAAGAATGAGGTGTAGGGTCCATCTTTCCCAGAAAGACTGAACATAAGAAGCCCTTGTACTCAACAAAAAATCAATTTTTTGGGAAAAATTAATAATATGTGTAGATACCCATTTCTAAGTTATAAAGAAATCCCAATCTACTCAAAATTTCTTAAGTAATTATGCTTACAAATATTGGGTAGAAAGAGAAAAAACCCCCAAATAGTACATCTGATAAGAGAATTGGTAGATCTAATGGTTAAAGGAATTTCCAATACAAAATATTTAGACCCAATAATCCCCATAGTTAATGTTTAGATTGACATGAATTCCATTCCCAACACATTAATTGACTTAGGGGCCACCATTAATCTCATGACTCACGAAACTATGGAAATATTATGGTTCACGTGACTTAAACAAACTCCTACCATGTTACAACTCACAGATTGTTCCACTGTAAAGTTAGAAAGTATTGTAGAAAACATGGTGATATATGTAGATTCCTAAGAATATCTAGCTGATTTTATGATCCTATAGTCGAAGTCCTCTTTGGGAGGATACCCCTTCATCTTGTGATGACCATGGCTAGCAACCACCGATGCCTATATTGCCTACAAATTTGGGAGCGTGATATTTTTGCATGGAATTTCAACAAAGAAACTTGTGTTGAAATTGCTTTTGGAGTAAATTGTGTGTAATTATTGAAACATCCAACGTTTTAGGTGAACACTTCACCCATCATTAGGGGAAAAAAGATGAGTGAAAGGTTGAGAAGAGAGAGACCAGGGATAAATAAAATTTTGATGAGGGTGAGAAGTAGCCAAAGGAGTGAATTATGGAGAGGTTAAGTAAAAATCCATTGAACCAAGAAAAATCAAATTAGAATAAAAATTAATAAAATAGAGAACCAATTTTCTAGGAAAGGGAAGAGTCAAAATTATTAAGATTAGAAATTAGTAAAATAGAGAACCAAAAAGGAAAGATTCAAAATGATTAAGAAGGACTCGGTCATATATATATATATACTATATATATATAATATATTATATATATATATTATATATATATATATATATATATATATATATATATAATATTATATAATATATATATATATAATGATGTATTTAATAATTTAGTTAAATTGTTGCCATATATAATAATCATTAAATATAATAATAAGTATGACTTATGATAATAATCATGATATCTTATTACTAGGATATAATGATGAGGGGGATTAAATATTAGGAAAGAGTTAAAATTAAATAATGATACAAAAAGAAGAGAGTTGAAAACTGGGAAAAGGGGGGAATGATGAAAATTTAAAGGGGTGGGGGGGGGGGAGGGTGAGGTGAGGTGAGGGACATAATTATTACGTAAATAAGGCTTAGACTATAAATGGTGTGAATATTCAATGGGGGGGAAGGTTGAGGAGAGAAGACAAGAACACTAATATTTAGAGGTGGTGTGGTTAGGCATGTTAGGTTTGTTAGAGAGAAGATTGATTATGGGTTTGCACAAATGGCTAAGCCTATAACCATCTTCTTTATTGAAGTTGTTAGGATGATTTTTAATTTCGAGAGCTTCCTTGATGATCCAGATAGAGTGAAAGGGGTTATAGGTTAGAATTTTAGTTTTGTCAAAGAAAATTAAATGTAGAAGTCGTTCAAACAAGATTTGTCAAAAATTTCCCAATTTAAAGGGAAAAATAAAGAATGGAAATAGAGTATGAGTTGAGGGATTAATTGGTCTAGATGGAATATAATTTCACTAGTTGAATATCATGGAATCTACCTTAGAAGTTTTGGAACTGAACCCATTTCCCACATATGGATTAGTTTTTGACCTTTTTTGTGTCTAAAACAACCATTTTTCTCCCTCATTGAAACTAAGCCCATCATAACTTCTAGTTTTTTCTTTGAAATTATTTTATGATTTTTTTTTGGATTGTTTAACTTTTGGACTAGTATTTCTGATCATTTTTACATGACAAAGATATCATATTTTTGGTGTTTTCATATGGAAATCTCTAGTGAACTTTGAGGTAAATATTTCAATGTTACATATAGCAATATGTTTTCCCTTTGTTCTAATCTTACATTATTAACCATCATCTTTGTAGACATTATACCTTAGGTTCAATCCCATCAGGTTGTGACATTCTCTTGTTATTTGTTGTAGGTTATAACTTGTATGATAGTGCATAGATCCAACGGGCCACTTTAGTTAGCACTCATTTTTCCATATGGAAACCATATTGAGTTATTTTTCATAGGCCCAGGAAACATCTATTTAGCTCCACCACAACTTAATATTGATGATTTGATGTTTCTCGCTTATCTTTACGGTTGCACTTTCTTATTTTCAATTGTGTATTTTTTCATAATTCTATTATGAAATTTGTTTAATTATCCTTATTTCCATTATACTCATTTTTTTTACCTTATCTATTTGCATCCATTGCCTCCAACCTGTATCCTTGGAGAAGACATTTATGAGTGGAAACTACTTACCAAACAACTTTTTTTCATTTGATTTGTGAAAGTATGTTCCATGATCTTGAAATGTAGTTGCATTTAATTGGGCCACTCATTTTCTCCATTGTGCTATCAACCAAAAATTGATAATCTAGCCTAATTAGCTAGATGGATCGAAGTACACCATGCAAAGCCAATTTTACCATAGTAAAATTGCACTCTCTCTCAGAAATTACTTAATAAACCACATTTGTTAAGTAATTTATAGTTAAACCCATGAAGAATAATTAAATAAATCATTATTTATTTGATTTTCTTATAGGAATAATTAATTAAACCATTGTTCAATTATTGTTCCTTGTCATATTTGACCCAATCATGAAAAATAAACAGATAAATCATTAATTATCTTATTCTTCTACGAGAATAATTAATTAATCACTAATTAATTATTATTCTTTGTCAAATTTGACTAAATCCCTTAGGAATAATTAAATAAATCCTTATTTGTTTATTATTCCTCAACTAATTCCTTGAGATGATAAATAAATAATTTATTTATTTATATTTCTAAATAAAAGTTTAAATAATCTTTCCCTCCTAAAAAATATAATAAAATATTATAGGTGGTTATTCCAAGAATGGAAATCAATAATATTTTATTATTGCTCATTATTCAAGGATAACTCAATATTTTGTTATAAATAGAAGGGTTTTCCATTCATTATTCACTTTTGATTATTTTCATTGTTGCACCCACTGTTGTAACTCATATTATTTTCATTGTCGCACAACATATTTTTGTTGGGATTATACATTATAGAGAAGAGAGACTCTACACAAGTTGAAGACGTTTGAGGATAGCAAAGAACCCATCCCATAGAGGGGGACTGGTAACATCTATTTGTTCCCTTCATAGGTGTTATAATAAAATTATTCTTTGCATATTTGGTTTCCATTGGATGATTGGAGTTATTAATATTTATTTTTGTTGTTTAATTATGATTGTGGCATAGATCCGGACTTTGGCAGGTTTTGTTTCTATCAGTTGCTACGGATCTACAATGTTTAGCAACCATTTATATTGTTGAGATTGTTTTTCATCCATAATCTTAAGTGGGTTATTTTCGTACATCTTTGAGAAGAAAACACTACAACAAAATTGACGACTCCACTAGGTTTATACTTCAAATCCATAAACCTGGGTGACCTTTGGTTTTCAACTTAGGGTTTCTTATTTTTTCAATTCTCTTTATATTACCTAGTTTTTTAACCCTAGATCTGTTAAATTTCTAACTTCCGCAAGCTTTTTGGTCATTTCTACAGGTCATAGGAACCAGGTGCGACAAAGGTGACACATTTTTCCGAGATTTTCTGATTGGGATCCACGGAGCATATCTAGAGGCCGGAGAGCACTTATCAACCCAAAAAGTGCGATCCCTATAGAAAAACAGGTCAGTACCTACGATTTATGGGTTTTAGGGTTTTTCTCAGATTTGTTTCTGGGTTTTGCAGAGAGTTGTTTGCTGGGTTATCTGACCTCTGTCTCATCCCTCTTAGGCCTTGATCCACTTTGATTTACTCATCGAAATCGAATTTAGCCTCCCTTAGGGCTTCTAGTACGCTTCCACCTTTCTAGGAGGACTTTAGCTGAGTGAGTAGTTTGAGTTTCTAAAGTGCTTTCAACCACATTTTCCATATCTATACCCTTCTGTTTCAGATCTATTAAGATAGGTTGTTACCATTCATAGTTTCACATTTAAATTTGTTTGGTCATTTGCCTTAGGGCTGCATCGGTTTCCCTATATGTTTCACCCATCTCCTTGTCTTTTTGTAACGATCTTCCTCTTTAGTTTTTTTCTATTGTTTCACCACTTTTTAGCACCTTCGTGTCACTTAATCCCAGTCACACCGACATCTAGATCTCTTGACTATTTTAGTGTATTTTCCATCGATTTAGCCACCAACCAGCATCGTGTTTGCAAACCTAGTTTGGCTGGGGTTTAGTTGGTTATTTTGTTGTTCACTTTTTGTTATTAATTTCAGTTTATTTTCAGCAAGCTTTTTTCTTTTTTACAAACGCGGTCTGGGCTTAATAAATAAATACACTTGCACACACAAGCACACCTTAAGTGAAGGGCACTTGGTTTACACCGCCAAGCCAAGACTTAACATAATAAATTTATCTCCCCTCATCGAGACAAAGGCATATTGTTGATCTCCCTTCACCATTTCTATGTCACATGTGTCTTATCACCATTGCACCACCAAGGCGTTTGTCGCAGAGACTATTAGGCCTTCACCCCCAATCTCCACTTGGGCATATTATCCCTCCCCGTCGGGTTCGAGTTCATAACCATTTGATTCCCCATACTAACTTTTTTCCTGGTTCATCCAATTCCTCATCTAATTCTGAGCCTTCTTCACCGCATATCGTCACCATGTCTGGACCCACATCTAGTGTAGGAACCAAACCTGGTGTTGGCTCTGGTTCTATCCCGGTGGTCATATCAAGTAGAACAGTCTCAAGAACTGTTCTGGCAGTCCCCATGCTCCCCTTTATGGCTGGGTTGAGTCTACTGGATTTTAACCATTTGATAAATGAAGCCATACACCATGATGGTGATTGGCCTTCTATGCTGACTAAGCTTCCCTCAGACATCCCGAAGTTTGAGGGTAATGCCGAAGAGGATCCTACCAACCATGTTTGATCTTTCCATAGGTGGTGTTCATCCATTCCATAACTGATGAGTCCATTCATCTTTGGCTCTTCCAATGCACGCTCACTGGGGACGCTAAAAAATGGTATGTAGGCCAGCCCTCCGCATCTCATTCCATTTTCACGACACTTGCTAAAGCGTTCCTTTCATACTTCCAGTTACCTCTCTGGTACGACACTGGTACGGAACTATTAACCTCATTCCGTCAGTCCTCTACCACTCGCCTATATGACCATGTTCAAGAGTGGCGTCGAAGGAGGAGCACATGTCGTGCCCCACCTTTCAAAGACCGTGTCTATGTAGATTAGTTTCTTATGATCCTTTTAGCACTCATTGGAAAATATGTCACGTCCAATTTTCCTTAGACCGAAGAAGAAGCTCTCCAAACCGCTCTGAGATATGATCTGATTTATGCACAATCAAGTTATGTTTATACTGTCATTCCGGACCTCCCCCGTCCTGGAAGTGCTAATGCACCAGGGGCATCTCTTGCCACTAACGGTATTATTGGATCCCTTTCACACTCTTCGCCATATACTCAACAAATTTATGGCTACCCGCAGGGGGCACCAGTTCCTCCAACACTTATGGCCCTCTTGCTAGAAACATGTTTCCAGGGCCCCAATGCATCTACCAAACTGTTTCTCCTCCTTATGCACAGCCTACCACTCCGGCCCCTCAAGCATGAGCGTCGTAGCCTCCCATGCATCCTCATTCCCAACAGCTACTCCCCCCTCAGGGCTAGGTGTTTGCGCAATAGAGTGTGACCAATCCCCAAAATTTGAAGAAAAAGAATAAGGGGAAGGGTAACAAGGGTAACCAGGGTAATCAAGATAACCAACCTAGTGAACCCAAGGGGAACCAGCCTAACACCAACAACTAGCAACAGGGTAGCCAACCCAAGCAGAAAAAGTTTATTTGTATGAATAATCCTTGTGCATGTTGTGGTGTACATGGCCATTATACACATGAGTGTCCTTTCTTACCCCAGATGTGCCAAATGTGGGAAGCTCATGCAGCTTCTAGAGGTCAACAATCGCCTCAAAATCCTACTCCATCTCAATAGACAGTGCTCACAAATCCTTTCCCTTAGCAAGGATTTGTTGTTGTTCAACCTCAGCCAGGCCAAGAAGCCCATCCCCCCCAACCTTTTGCTCATAGTAACTACCAGATGCTTATGATGAACTCTGATGAGGTTAACCCCTCAACTTTGTCTGCCACTGAGTCCAAAAACCAAAGTATCTGCTGAGCCTCTTACGAAACCAAATGGTCCTTTATAGATCCCTCAACCTAAAGTTGAGTCCATTCCTAAGATCTCAAAGGGACCATTACACTGTAATGCAGCTTCTAACAGAGCTGCCCATACATAAAATATAGTAGACGAGTTGGCACAATCATGGAAGTCACTTGCTACCATGTCAATGCTGGAAGTCCTTCAGTCATGCCCATCTCAAAAGAAATCTCTACTAACTTCCTTGGGTGCAGTACATCCTTCTGACGATCATCTGATTGTCTTTCTGGTTGATACATCAGAACATCCCCCATTGCCTTCATCTATTGCTTTCTAGATACCAGTCCAAGTCCATAATGCCATCATCTTTCGATGCATTATTGATGAAGGTGCATCCACATGTGTGATGTCTGTTGTTGTTTGGAAACAGCTTAAGTCACCTGAGTTTTCCTCCTCCACCATCACTTTGCGTGCTTGGGATGGACACTCCTCCCAGCCCCTTGGCATGTACTGCAACTGTCTAGTGACCCTTATGGGCAAGACTATCCACGTCAACATTGAAGTCATCGATGCCCTTTTGGATGACAACATTCTCTTAGGTCATAATTACATGTATGCCATGTTAGTCGTCGCATCTGCGGTGTTCCGTAAGATGTACTTCCCCCATGAAGGGAAGATCGTTACCATTGATCAGTGGACTTACTACGAGCAGCCATCCATGACCTCCCTCAAGTCCATTATCTTGTCAATGTCCAACAAACAGTCTTCAACTCCTCCCATCGGTGTTTCACCCAGAGTCTATAAAGATTCCTCATTTTTGGGTGATTTCCTTGGTCCTTCCCCTCCCATCTCTGAGCCTAACTCTATGAGTATTTTCATGTTACAAGAGTTACGGGCTGCCCTTAAGCAGTCTGATAAACCTAATCAACAACTAGCTCCTCAACACCCTATTGTTACTCTTCAACTGAGCCCTATGGATCCACCCCCCAGAACCTCCTCCGTTTATGGGTGCCTCTCCTATGTTTCCACCAGGAACTATTCCTCCAGGCCTCAACCATACATGAGCTATTCCACCAGGACATTACCCTACAGGCCAGATACCTTTCTTATTCCCCCCTCCAGGAGTATTTTCTGTCCCTATCATGGCTTCACTGGTCCTTCTTAACATGACTCTGGGGATCCCAATATGGCACATCAATCCCCCTGTAAGCATTTTGCCTGGTCAGCTAAGACCTTATCACGCTTTGACCCTGGTTCAACCAATCCCCATGACCCTTGTCACTGCTTCAGTTTCATCACAACCTCAACAGGAACCAACTCCTATTGTGAAAGCACCTGGATAGGGGGGCAAAGCTAAAAGGATCAAACCTAAGGACATGGCTCCCCAGTCTCCTCCATCCCCTAAGGTCCCAAAGTCGTCACTCCCGTGCACTTTGTGTAAAGTTGTTGGGCACGCCGCTAACAATTGTCCTGAACTTCCTCAACTTAAACCTTTGGTTCATGAAGCGTTCCCTGAGTCAAATATCCCAAACGTCCATGTTAACTTACCAGACCCACCTAAGAAACTCAAAAAGTTGCACACAAATCACCCTTATGCCCTATATGATCATCATGGTCACTATTCCCATTGTTTCCCTTGTCTTGATGAATTTTGCAACTACCTTGAACCTCTCCGTGAATACGAGGCCACTCGTAGTGGATCATCTAATCCTCTACCCATGGATTCTGGTACCACTAGGCAACTAGAACAGGGGGACTATGGTCCCACCATTGTGATCCCTCCCCCCAATGTTTACATGAAGGACACCACATTCCATATCCTTTACTTGTCATCATCCTTGAGTTCCTCATAGTCAAATCTTTCTGAGGTTTCTGTGTGCGCTTCTATCAAACCTCTTTTGATAAAATCCTAGGTCTCAACATCCGTAGATCCTCCATCTACCAGCCTGTCATCTACCATTCAAGATGATGCATTTGTGAACCTTTTTTCTCAGGTTGATGCACCAAGTAACACTGCTGCATCATGTAGTCAGTCTTCCTCCTGTCCGCCCATCTCCCAGCCTGATGAGGACACCATTGAAGCTATGTCTACCCCTGATTAAGCTTGCACTTAGGCACGGGGGCATTTCTATGGAAGATTTTGAAGGTCATTTCCTTCCTAATTCTTCCCATGCGCTCTACCTCATGAAATTTCTCTCATAGCACATCCCTTTGATTTGTGTGTCTTTATTTCTTCCATGAATTTGGATAGATTGCATCATCTCATCCATTATCTTTTGCACCTTTAAGATGGATCCATCATCCACACCGTATATTGGTGATGCCATTGGTGCGAGTCGCTCCTCCATGAATCTAGCCTCGGCAACTTGGGCCATTTTTACCCCCTTGCATACGTTAGTCCTTTCAAATGGCGTATGCATTGGATATGCCACCAATAATCAGGTTGAATATGATGTAGTGATAGGTTTGTTAGTCGATTCCATTGCTCATCGCATCCTTCATCTTCATGTTCGTTTAGATTCATTTCTAATTGTCATGTAATTGAATGGTGTGTACCATGTGCATAACCAAGTCCTATTTAGAAAATATCTATGAGTTAAGATGTTAGTACGTGAATCTGAAATCATCACTTTTAGTCACGTTCCTAGAGCCCAAAATAACTATGTAGCTACCATTGCAAATAATATTCTAGATTGGCATTTATCACATGTATACCATAGAAGACAACCATAAAACATAACACATGGCGAACCATCATCGTCAAATAAAAATACATAATCATATTATGTATCATATAAGTGTTTGGAGCCCTTAGCTCTAAATACATCCAGCGTGCTCATAGCATACCAGGGGGGGGCCACATAGGCCCCTACATCTCCTTTGGAGGATTTCGTGCCAAGTTGTGTTGAGATGCTTGAATCCCTTTTTCTAGCACTTGGAACACAGTGGCGCTCCATAAACTCCTCCTGCTAAGGGGCATCATTCCCACCTTTGCATATCAGATTAGTCCCCTCGATCACATATGTTTGTGGGCAGTATCCCGTGCTTGGGGGCATGATGGTTTTCCCTTGGGACATCTTCTCAATTGATCAACATAAGTCTCGACCTAGATCCCACTGGATCTAGGTATGGTCGATTATCCTCCCATCCCTTGGATATTTTGTCCTATCGACCTCTTTGGTGAGCTATATGCACATCACATATCGTATATATTTGATACCATATCTTCAAATATTCTACTCTATACCACATATTCCCCATGTTTGACATAGTGGACGAGGATGATTCTAGACCTCCTCTAGTAGTGAATTCTCATTTTCCTCTTCCCTTAATTCTTCATCGGAAGCCATCGTTCCAAAAAGAATTAAGGCAATCTTTAGACAAGTAAGGCCACTTGCTTGAAAGTCTTAGATCCTGATTCCAATGGTCGATTTTTCTGCTATGATCTCCATAAGATTTAGGGCCTTCTCCCCCTCTCAAATTGGAGGGAAACCGTCCTTTCATAGAAAATCCCCAAATTTTTCTATCGAGTTTAATCATAAAGCGAAAATTGTACTTTGAGGTCCACCTCCTCTTAATACTTTTCATACCATATGTCAACTTTCATCATGAGGACCATTATTTACTCATGTTTTGATGGTCCCCACTGGGCCTAGTCTATGTGGCAGCGTCATCGAGTCACTCTTGTTCAGAGCATCCGCGATGAGTCACCCTTGCACTCTTGGAGTGTATTTCATGTCCCATTATATCATGTCACATTATTCCATCCATATTTTCATACTGTTCATCCCGTGTCACCCATTTTGGCCTCAAGTCATACTGTCCCCATCCCCTTCGAAGTTGAGTCAGTTGCTGCCAGGTCAACCATGCACTTTATGCTCTCACAAGGGAAGTCGTTTGATTGTTCCTCAGTCCCACTTTTCCCCATTATCCCTGGTGTTAGTTCATCAGTCACATTACTATTTTCCCTCATTCTTTAGTTGAGGATCCTCCTTGCCTCATCTATCGCAGGCCCTATTCTATCAACATCAACTCATTTATTCCAAAAGAATGACCTAGAGGGCGGTGTATCTCGGCTCCAGCTTCCATTCTTGTTCAACGCCTTGGATCGAGCAGGGGGTCTCATTATTTCCCTTTGACTTGGTCATTTTATGTTTGTGATCCATACACTTGATGGTACAGTGATACAACAGATTGTACCAGTGATTCCCGAGTGTGTGTGAGATGTTTTAGACCTCATGAGGGGGTGGCCCTTCAGGTAGCCCCCCACATGCCTGGATGCATACCTACTATGCTACAACCTCAAATGCAGTTCCGTAGAGTTGATGGGTTCGGTTCCTACCAATCGCAATGCTCATAGCGTGCACGTCTCCTCCAAATGATCCACTCAGTTTTGGAGAGCCCTTCCATGTTCAACAATGCTTCTTCGGTTGTTCTACCCTCGCTCCCACCCATTTTTTGAGGGAAGGGCCTTTGTATCTCATGTACTCAGATATTATTGTATTCAGTCATGGTTCATTTTCTTTTTCCAGGTGCAATATTTATATGGGACACATTGTATTATTTTCTAGCTCTATTATGCCAGCATGCCATGTACCATTCATCATGTACTTCATTGCTCATTTTTATATTTCTGTGCAAACCATTATTTTTGTACTAAGTTATCTCGACAGGTATGGGTATGCCTCCCCCACCTCATTGAGGTCCAGTACCACAACATAAAAGGAGACTTGCATTAGACTCAACCCCTTTGTCCCTATCCTCTTTCAATTACGCTTCATTGGTCTCTCTCTTTCTCTCTCTGACTCCCCTGTGTTGTCTAGTGATTGTGTCTTTACAACGTAATTCGGTCATACGTTTTTCTCCTAACGCTCATACATTAGGGGGCAATCTCTTATCACAAAAAAATTGATCATCTAGCCTAATTCACTAGACGGATTGAAGTACACCATGCAAAGCCAATTTTACCATAGTAAAATTGCTCTCACTGTGAGAAATTACTTAATAAACCACCTTTGCTAAGTAATTTATAGTTAAACCCATGAAGACTAATTAAATAAATCATTATTTATTTGATTTTCTTCTATGAATAATTAATTAAACCATTGTTCAATTATTATTCCTTGGCATATTTGACTCAATCATGAAAAATAAATAGATAAATAATTAATTATCTTATTTTTCTACAAGAATAATTAATTAATCACTAATTAATTATTATTCTTTGTCAAATTTGACTAAATCCCTTAGGAATAATTAAATAAAGCCTTATTTTTTTATTATTCCTTAACTAATTCCTTGGGATGATAAATACGTCATTTATTTATTTATTATTTCTAATTAAAGTTTAAATACTTTTTCCCTCCTAAACAAATATAATAAAATATTTTAGGTGGTTATTCCAAGAATGGGATCAACAATATTTTATTATTGCTCATTATTCGAGGATAACTCAATATTTTGTTATAAATAGAAGGGTTTTCCATTCATTATTCACTTTTGATTATTTTCATTGTTGCACTCATTGTTGTAACTCTGATTATTTTCATTGTCGCACACCATATTTTTGTTGGATTTATACATTATAGAGGAGAGGGACTCTACACAAGCTGAAGATGTTTGAGGATAGCCAATAACCCATCCCATAGAGGGGACTAGTAACATCTATTTGTTCCCTTCACAGGTGTTATAATAAAATTATTCTTTACATATCTGGTTTCCATTGTATGATTGGAGTTATTACTCTTTATTTTTGTTCTTTAACTATGATTGTGGCATAGATCTGGACTTTGGCAAGTTTTGTTTCTATTAGTTGTTGCGGATCTATAATGTTTAACAACCATTTATATTGTTGAGATTGTTTGTCATCCACAATATTAAGTGGGTTCTTTTCGTACATCTTTGAGAAGAAAACAGTACAACACATTGTAGCATTTTTTATCTCCTTTGTATGCTTACGAAAACATAAAAATGCACGCAAATAAAATTTAAAAGCATAAAAATAAAATGTGTGAAAGAATTTTGATCTATATATGATTTAGTTTGAGTAGTAGTTGTCATTCATTGTCACCCTTTAACATAGCACCTATTTGCATCATTGTCTTGGAGTTGGGATTTAGTATTGTTCTAGGAAGTGCACCGTGATTTTGAGTTATTACTTATTTGATTGGTTATTATTCTAATCATTATAAAGAAATATTCAATGCCTCCAACTTTTTTTCTTTATATCATTTTCTATTTTAGTTTCAATTCTACCCAACTCATCATTGTGTCAGCTTTATGCTCAAGGGAAGTCTAAGCTTAAGTAAAGTTTTATGTTGGATTATTGACTTTTCATGTCCATCACCTCTATGTCAATATGTACTTGGCGTTTTATTTATTCAAAAAAGCTTCAGTATTCTTGTTTTGTGTTAATTGATGTGGGATACACCAGTGTCCTCCTTTTGATATATATCTTCCTATTAATGCTAAAATATTATCTATGAAGTAGGCTTAGAAATGTTAAATAGACATTAGTAGAAGGTTCCCTTGCAATTAATAGTAGATTGCATCTTTGACCCTATTTGATCAATTCTATAAGTTTTCAATGTTTTCTAATTTATTCATACTTGAGGGTCCAACTTCATTATTGGTGGATCCCTTCATGTCTGTAAATGGTTTAAGTCAACATATAATTATCAAATGGTTTCTACCATGCTTTACATCAACTCATTTATTCACATGTAGTTTTATACAATCACGAAGTTGGGATTGAAGAGTTTAGGATAGAAGTGTCATATTTTGATGATACCTTCCTTAGTTTCATAAGATTGTAAGATTGATTAATGAGTACTTTTGAAGTTCAGATTGCACTTTAATTTATGCTAAGTTTCTTCTTCATGTATTATATGATATAGATCCACTTTATATTTGTTCATGGCTATGATTTTCTGCATGACATGGATATAATTTTTAATTTTTTATGGCCATGGTCTTGGATTATATATACTACATGGATTCGTAGTGTATTGTGTTGGTTTCCATGCCTATTGATAATCCAAGAATGTGTATTGCCACCTTAGGGATTTTTAATATTCGATTGATTGGTTTTTTCTTACAAATAATTCATAGTCCCTTGATCTATATAATTCCTCCTTAGTCCATTGAGAAATTATTATTATTGTGATATATTTCTACCATTATATCCTTATATAACCTAAAAAATTAGAAGGAATTCGTTACACCTCTATTTATAATCAAAGACTAAGAAAGATGTAGAGGAAAAAATACACTACTAGATCAAGAAGAATTTACTCACCAAACACTTGATTTTCAAAAGGTCATTAATGTTGTGCTTATCCTAGTAAAAATAATGTTTACTTTTAAGGCCCTAACAAGTATTCATTATTATTTTATTATATGTGATTAGGTCACCCTAGTGGTAGGTTACATATATTTATCTCCTATTTATAATAAAGGATATTCATTTCTATAGGCTTATTATCTTGCCTTGTGCAATGGATTTTGTAGCTCTCCCTCCCACCCCCTTAGAGGAATCCTAACTGAATGGGAGGTGTTACTTTTAATTAAACAAAGCTCCATTGTCTCATCATGGAAATGAGGTACAAAAATTCTCCTTCGCCAAAGTTAGAAAAATTAACTTCGATCCACACCATCACATTCAACTTGTCAAGAGATTTTTGATGATATAAATTTCATCCCTATCCGACTTTTGGATTGAAATTTATGCCTGTTTGAAATTTGGGTCCTTTTAACCTTGCCACATTAGCAAGAATGCCTCGTGGCGACCAAGTTCCATGTGGGACTTCCATGTCTCCCATGGGAAACATGGCTTCCACCATTTTATTGTGCCACAACACCCTCACATCTCCGAGTTTTATCTCTTGGGCTTACTCTAACTGCAGACCCCAAGGGCACAACATAAACATTTCACACTAAGTGACAAAATTTTTTTCCATCACGTGCATTCTATCAAATCGTGACATTACCGCTACAGTGCACATAGATTCTACCTCCTAGCGCGATGATAATATTGGTGTTAAGTAATGAAGAGGATATCCATTGTGCAACTTTTGTCTACTTTGTGGGTTTGTCATTTTCATAGCTTGCTACAAAATGGCATTGTTGAATTCTTTCATGGCCTATGTTAATGTTAGGCTAACAACAATGAATCACATGGAATTACCAAAGATTTTCACATCAAATTAAGTCTTTGGGCCCCATCAGTTCCTGGAATTCCATGATAATTTCCAATTTCCCATGTAATGATAGTGAGGGTCTCCGTCGTAGTTTTTTTCTATAGCACCAACTTCTCTATATTGGAAGGAATCCTCATTACACCTCTGCAACATAGTGATAATGTTGGCAACATGAGACATGAAATTTATCATCTTGTGGTCTAAGTCAATTGTGGCCCCTTTTACAAATAACCCTTGGGCTCTTCAACATGGTGCACCCATAAATATTTTTTGGTGGATGATGGGGATTTCCCTATCCTACTCTTTGTCAACTCGACTCCTTCATTTATCATAGTTCTCCTTTGGAAATTTTCCAAGGTTCACTTGACTCGACTGCAGGCTTACTCCCTACAAGCCTTCCCTGAAGTCTTGAGGACTTCAATGATTTTACCTAGCCATCCTGGACCAAGTAACATAATATCGCATATTTATATTGTGTCTAAAGAGAAAACAATAGTAGTACCATGTAAGAGAGACTCACACAGTTCCTTAACACTCCAAAGGGAACATTGAACCACATAGCTCATATCACTAAAACATGGAGACTACCAATCCATTATAACATAAAATCTCGTGGACTTAAGCACACCATATAGTTCCATGGAAGTCTTTAAACAATCATTCACTATATAATCTACAGGCATTCAAAAACCTTTTTCACTACCATTTTTCATTTATTAATGAAAGGCATGTAATGGAAAACACATACATAACTAGCCTATTGGTCGCATCACAATCAACATGAACATGTAAGCGAATAACCATTCAGGAGCATATCAATGCTATAGGACTCCTCAATTCCTTTACAACCATGAAAATCATTCACAAACCATTTCATTACAATACATAAAGATACACACTTTTCTTGACAATACTGATATACCCATTGTCACAATGTAACAACAATCATCATTTCCATTACATGGACATAAAAAGTTATAGGTAAGGAACTTATCTTAATAATTGGATGATTGGTAACTTACAGAGGAACTTCAACTCTCCTCCCAAATATAGGCCAACTACATGACAATCCTTTCTTGAAGTTGATCACCCCCAAGTTAGATTTAGAGCATGAGGAGTACATTTCTCAAGGGAAACTCACAACATTCATTCATAACACATGGGAATCTAGAGCACACAGTGCCTCCACCTAATAACAAAGAGTCCAGAGAACATGGTTTCTCTACCAGAATCACACTTTAGGGAGTAAAAAGCACAAGGTTCTCCACCCAATCAACCACTAGAGGATTCCAGAGCCCATAAGATCTGCACCTGCTTCACACTTTAGGACTCTAGAGCCTACAATGCCTCTACCTATCTCCTAAAGGAATTCTTAGTACATTGTGCCTCCATTTGGTAGGCTCCATGGGAATCTAGAGGTCTTAATCTCCACTTTCTCAATAACACACTTAGGAATATTGAGAGCTAATATCCACCTCAATGAAAACTCTAAGGAGGACATAAAACTAGTCTCCACATGATTATGCACCTAAACTAGGAATCCAAAGCACACCCCTTGCCCTACATGACAATTCACACAAGAATTTAGAGAGCTCAGTCTCCACCCATGTTCTCCTTTCCTTCAAATGCTTATATTTAGTGCATTCATTATGTGCCATTCTTTCTTGAATGATTTCCACTAAATCTCCTTCCTTTCGCCTACATGAACATTCCTCACTGCCTTTGTCCTCATGCCTTGGTGCTTCCCCCTCCCCTCAAGTCGTGGGAAATGAATGCAATAATTTGCACTTCTTGTTGCCCAATCACTCATCCACCATGTTTCTACACTCCTCATAATTTTCTTACATTTTTTCCACCCTTCTCGACCACTCCCTTATCCTTTGTATGTGTTTCCATGGTACATCCCATGAGATAGGGATAGTATGGGCTTATCCTTGTCTTAGGTGGATCGTGCACCCTTTAATGCATGTGCTAGCAAGGCCATCATTTTTTCAGGGAGATAAGTGGGAAATTTGAATGAGGTGGCATGGTTTTGGGGTTTAACCATTGCAAAAGCAACTCCTCCTCCCAAGCTATGAATTTGTGTCCTCTCTCTCTCTCTCAATCCAACCATCATGTTGTCACAATAAATTAAATGAAAATATTTACATGAGGGTGGCACCAAAAAGGGTTGTCATAGATTCATTGTAAAAGGATATTTGGCCCTCAAACTTTATTTTTATTTTCGTTTTCAAGGCGTTTGGTTCATAACATTTGGTATTAGAGATACGACCCCAAAGTTTTTCTCCTTTAAACAAGACATCTTATAATTTTCAGTATAACATTTTTCTGTGAAGTTTTAGATAGTGAAACTTTGAGACTGAGGAAAAATCTCATGGTCAAAATGGTCAAAATTTCAACATATGGTTCATTATACTTTCAAAGATATAGCTTATGGAAGATAGGGTTTATGACTAATCTTAATACTAGTTTTAAAAGAGTCATATTGTATTTTTCACTATAATTTTCACCAATCAACCAACTACACTCTAATCGAATGAGTTTCCTGTGAAAATAATATAACACCTAAACATTTTCCCACCTTCCGTATTATTTGTACGAATAGGAGATACTATGCTTTAGTGAGCCAAGTTTGAAATGTCCATTTCCTCTATACACCAAGAGAACTTCACGATTCTCACAAAATTTTTCAAAGCATCTACAACATTTTCCAAAGCATCTACCTTCTTTAGTAGTTGTTTCTTTTTTTCCACCATCTCCCTAATGAAATGACACTATACATCACTGTGTGTTCTATCTTTGTATGGTAATCTAGGTTGTTGTCTAGGAATATTGTCCGCTTGCTATTGTAACCTATCCTTATAGCTTGTTGTTTGAACCCAATGTTTGAACACGACCACTACAACCAAAAATTTTCCTTGCTTGGTTGGGTGGCTATCATTTATTAATATTTGGTCATCAATAGTTCCATGATTTATTATTACTTCTCTAGTTGACAACTCTTTCAAAAAATTTAAACATATATCAACTAGTCAACCTTCTTTGATCTAGTCTTCCAACCCAACTATAATCTATAAAACCACACACATTTTTTTCTTTGTTAATTCTATGCATCCCTTAGTTGTAGCTCACATGATTATTTGTGCCAAGAAAGTATTTGAAAACTCTCATGATAGATTTCCAATGCTCCTTTTGTAGGAATTGACATGTATTTGCTCAATAATCCCATTATATGAACAATGTCTAGTCAAGTGAAGACCATTGCATACATTAGACTACCAACAAAACTAGCATAGTGAACAAGGGCCATGCCTTCTATTTATTCTTGTTCCTTTGGAAATTATCTAACAATTTTTCTTACCCATATAGGAATAAATAAATTTATCGACTTGCACCCCTACATGGTCAAATGTTTCAATACCATTTCAATGTACTTCCTCTAATTTACCTAGAGTTTAATAACTACCCTGTCTCCTTGATATCCATTAACAGAATGAAGTTTAGAGCCTTGAGATACTTCAAGTTGAACTTGGAGGATAATTTAATCTTCACCTTCATGATTGCAGCCATGTTTTTTCCAGCTATATACATGTCATCAACATAAACACTACATAGATTAAATGACCTCTACTTCTCATGGTATATACCTAGTGATCAACTCTACTTCTCACAAACCCCAATCCTTTTTAATTCAAAATTGTACTAAGAGGAGGGTGAACCAATATAAGACAATTTTTACTAATATAAACATTAAATAACTATAAAAAATAATCTTATAAGAAAAACATGAAACATAAGATATAAGTGGAAAACCTTTCAAGAGAAAACCAAAAAACTTCTTTGTGTAATAGTTGTTTGTAGGCGTCCTAGGGGGAATCTCAAATTGGTGATCGAAGTATTGTGAAATCTCTAAAAATTGAGAGATCCAAGGTTCAAATCCTTCGATTGTGACCTAATTTGCGAAGAGGAGGACAAGTCATAGACCCCCAAAGGTTTACTAATATTTACGTGTCAGATGGGTTGTTGGGGTCATCTAGGATACAAAAAAAAAATCTTTGAAGGCACAAACCTATTGTTTAAAAAAATTGTACGTAACAACCTACGAGAAAAAAATCTCCTCGACTTCAAGAATTTGTAGGTACCAACCTACTAGCGGCATCAATCCCCTCTGTGATTTTCTCTGTGTTGGCTTGTTGGGGCCTGACCCAGGTTCAAAAGTGACTTAGCCAAACAAATCCCGAAACTACCAACCCTTTAGACAACAGTCCATAGTGCGTGGGCTGAGGTCTCACCCAAGGTAGTATCGGGCGCTGGAACCAAGTTTCCGCACCCTAGGGATGTCTTGATGAAGTCTAGGAGGTTTGTGAACCAATCCTGTGAGCTTGTGCTGCTCCGATCGGTTGTCTAACCTTTGCGTAGCTCTGTAAAGAGCGCGAAGAGGCATGGTCTAGATCCTTTATCCTTACTGTGTTATTATTATAGATCTAAGTTAATTTTGTGGGCCCAATATTCTTAACAATCATTCAACATTCATAACAAGTGCGTGCAATCATAAACTGTAAGGAGATGCATAAACATATAACAGAAGCATAAACATCTAGATCTACGAACAGATGCACATTATTTCATAATCAAATTAGCTTTTATTACTCTTCTATTCCATTACAATCCCAACTCCGTCCTGTGCACTTAGCTGCAGGGGTCCGCGCACACCGCTGCAGACTCTACCAGGCCTCTGTGCACACAGCTGTAGAGCCTCTTCCTACTCCTACAACCCAAGACTCGGACTTACAGACTCAGAGCGAATATCGTATTCAAAAACTCATAACACTTAGATCTAGACTCAAACTTGAAAAAATGACTTCTACACTTAAAGCCTCGCTCTATTTATACATTCCCATGGTCTTCGGACCATGGATAGGCCGACACATTCTATATTAAATTACAATATTTTAGGGTGGACAACCTTGGACTCTCGCACTTCTCGCTTGCATTTCGCGGGGTCTTACATTACTTTTGACCAAAATTTGGGCTACAAGCCCCAAAACTCTATTATGGGGGGATCTGCTACCCAACACTCTGCAAATTATTTAGTAATGGTGAAATGTTTCTCTTTACTTTGCTCTATTTTCCAACTTTGTGTAGTCAATTCTCACATTGTTGTTTTGTACCAGGTACTTCTTCAAGCCAAACTTTCAAAAAATAGTGCTCACAAGTAAAGCATTTTATGTAACCCTATTTTCCACTCCACTATAGTGAGAGAGACCTAATTTTAATTTACATCATTTTTTGGCCAATATGCATCCCCTTTCACCCTTGATTTTACTTATATGGGTCTTACAAGCGGTTTATTACATGTTATAGGGATGAAATTACATAATTGAGTAATTTCTCATAATTAGTTTATCACAATTTCATAATTATGAAATAATAATTATTTCATAGTTGAGAAAAAGGTTCTAGAGTTTTTCATTCCCAAGGAGATCAACTTGAACTACTGGTGTATGAGGTTGCTAGGGGCCATTATTGTAGAAGTTTCCTAAATTATCAATCCTCTAGGTGTCTAGGTACATCCTCATGGAGGATATAATGAACCTATATAATCTCACCCTATCAAGAGGAAAGGATCCAGTTCTAGCCAAATGCAACCAAATCCATGTACATATAGATTCAGGGAGTCAGAATTTGTGAGAGGCTTTACCATATTGTTTGAGTGGAGATTGTCTCTAGGGGGAGACTAGGATTGTAGGATGAAGAGGAGGACCCTCATGTTGAAGGCATATTATTAGGTCATTTTGATATATTAATGAAAGTGGATTCCTTTCCTACTATATTGATATTTTGTGTCTTTATTATTTTATACATTGGACTCCAATCATCATCATGCTAATGGGTGTTGTAGTATTTGTGACTTGGTAGATTTGTTGGTTGAATGCGTGTAGGTCTTATTTGAAGGCTAGGAGTGAAATCATTTCTGGTGAAACCCTCACACTGGTTTCTCCAACTAAAGACCTCTTCAACTAAGAGGTACACTCTATTTTCCACCCTTTTAAATTTTTATGACTGTATGCATGTGTTAGGGATAGGTTTAATCACACTTTTATAACTCACAGTCTTATGGGTTCAAAGAAAAACCAACAAACATATATCTCCTTGTACCAGATTCATTTTGGTTACAAAAAAGCACTTAATGCTAACAATGGTGTGCAATTTTTAGAAGTTTACAATACTAAAGTCCCAATGGAAAGAACCACATATAACCAAGTGTTATCCCATGATGCTTAACAAAATGCTGGGGCACTAATTCAAAAAAATACAATATCACTAATGTCGAAATGATATTGTTGTGGAATTAAACCTTAAGCCTCCAAGTGCTATAATAGATCACAACAATGCCTAGGAGCTATAACCAAGCAATTACTATAATATTAGATCACTAGAGAATTGAAAAATACACTTTTTATAAGAGTATCAGGATGATGAATTGATCCTTAAGCCCCCATGTGATATAAACAAGAATTTTTGTGACCAATCACTATAACCAAGCACTTACCGAATATCATAATACAATAGAAATAGAAAATATACTTCTTATAAAAGTTCTGGTATATGATAACATCAAGGAGCTTAATCCCCCAAGTGTTGTAGAGAAGTGCCTCATCGACTGAGTTCTATAACCAAACACTTATTTGATATGAATATTAAAGGGGCTTATATAGTCTAAGTTTATATATATAGGTCATAAAGTCATATTTTTATATAAAAGGAAACTTTATAGATATGTAAGTGATGGAGTAAACCCTAATTAAAGTTGACTCCATCAACAAGACACCTTATAAAAAGAAAATACAAAGAGAGTGAAGTTTGAGAAGGATATGTACCAAAATTGGCCTCATTACATGTAATAGTTCTTTTGAATGGAATTATTCTCCTCTAACCCTCACTCTTTCTCTATCTTCATATTTTTGTGATGTATTCAGTTCTTGCATTTTTATAAACATTCTTGTGATTAGTTTCATGATAGTTCGGTATGTTTTCTCTCCTCCTCTCTTGGCATTCAAGCTTCTTGGATCATAACCACCAAGATCTAGATCATTGGTATTAGAGTAGGTCACCACTCCATGGGAACAAGGGTTTGAAGGATATTTTAGTCTCATTTTTTTTGCAATAATCTCCAACTTCCTTTTGGCACCTTTGAAGTCCATTTGTTGGGATATACATTATAAGTATCACAATTAGTCCACAAGAATTATAGGGTTTTCTACCATTGAATCTTCATTCACAATTACAAGAATATATTTACATGGATTCACTACACCCATTGGTCTACAATATGGAAGTTACATGCCTCTACAACAAACTGTGTTGCTCTAAAAGTCCTTGGCATCCTTGTGTCCCTCTACACTTGGTATTTTGCTATTCACTATTCTTGAAAAGTTATACAACCATACTATACCTTAAAAAAATGTGTATGTGTTGTCTTTGTGACAAATACCCTCCAAAATTTTGCTTACATTTGAAATTTGGAGTTTACTGAGGATATTGTGATTTGTCATTCTATGGTCACTTCGTGGTCATCTAATTTTTTGTAAAGTATTGAATCTTCTTCTAATTTTCAAAGTTACTTGCTCACACATGTTCTATCTTCGATGAATTCACAAAAACACATATTTCTATGCAAGGTTAGACAGACATTGTGCAGCTCTTGAAGGTAAGGTTTGCACAATCACTAGCGACAGTGACTATGTATTCCATAGCACACTATACTATGCAATACTTATCAATAGCTAGTGCGCACCCTCCATAGAATGTATTCCTCACTTCGATCCCAATTATACTTTTATTTCAATAAGTTTTCTTAATTGTTGCTTCAGCGCACCATTTTTTTCACAAGTGTTGTTGTCATGTTTGCAACTGGTTTTTTTTTATTTTAAATTTCATTGATTTTAATGTATTATTTTCATGTTATCTTCACCATGGCATGTGTCACTTTCACTTTCTTTAAGCCTTTGCGAGTTTCATTTTCACTTTTCTCTTACTTTCAAAAGTGGCGTATTTTTAAGTGGGAAGTGTCGCATGTTGTAACATCATAGTTACGGTTCATTTCAAGAGGAAATTTTGGTACCAATGGGTCTTATATATCATGTAGACATGTATTAGACCCATTCCCAAATTTTTATGCATTGTCATCACAAAGTGTATCCTAAGTGTCGCACTTGGAGGAGAAAGTTGTTTTGTCGTTGCAATAAAGGGATGTTGTTTCTAAGTGTTGAGTGTTCCATGTTGTTTCATTAATGATTCTAAGTGTGTCATCATGTTCAAGTATGTTGCATCTAAATTCGCATGCAAGGAGATATTTCTCCATGATCTCGTGTACAAATTAGATCACCAAATGGAAAAATGAAATACCAATAGAGATATAATAGTGTCCCAACCCAAATGGTCAAACATGCATCGGACAATTGGTTCTATATACTACAAGGAAATACGTGTGCACATGGCCTCCTCGTAGGTTGGGGAAGGCTTTTGGGTTTGATGCAGATTCCTGCGCTCCACTCAAGCAATCTACCTTCTTTGCACCTGATCTCGATCCCTACACACAACCACAAACAAACAAAGACAACAAGTGAACTTTCTCAGAAGATAGTTAGATCAAAATGTCATAGAAAATACTATAAATCATGATGAATACAAATAAATACAAGGAAGGAACATATGTTTCTATTAATCATGAAAAAATCATATTATCCTCACTATAACAAGGAAATGAGCATGAAGAGAAACATGTAAGCAAAAAGAACCTCACAAGCTCTTTCTCCCTCTAGTAGTAAGATAGCACATGGAATCAAGATCTCCAGCTAACCAAGAATCTGGCTCTCCAAGACTAGCATGACCCTCTCAAATGGTCTAGTATACATTGGTAGAAGAGAGGTCCCAAGAGGATGAATGTAGATTCTCAGGACGACGAGAAGTCATGGAAACTTCTAAATGATAAGTCCTTACTAGCTTGAATAAGTGATGATTCGAACTGATCTCCTAGGGACCAAGACACTCTAGAAGACATCCCTAGTTACAGGCATAGCAGATACTAAAAAATTTCAGAGTTGCATGCAAAAGGAAGGGATGGGAGCGACTAGGAGGCTCCAGTCACTCTCATAGGCATTCATCCATGCGACTGGGAAATATGAATGGAAAAAAGAAGGTATAAATCTTGGAAAAAGTCAAACAACCATGAGGAATAAGGAACACTGGCCCTAGGGGTAAATTATGCTGATAACATATGCCCGCTAACGTATGAGGTCAGAATAAAATCTAATGGATGAAATACATTATGATAAATCTTAGAAGTCAAAACAAGAGTGTGGAGACAAAGCCAAGAATGTAGATCAAAATACTCTGGAGCTGAAGTCTCATCTGTGTTGATACCATCCCCAAGATGGGCATACCCATGCTCGGTCATAAGAAGATATTGAACATGGCCACCAAAACATACACTGCGGATCCATGAGATGAAGTGCTAGAACATGGCCACGTAAGACATACACAGTGGATCCATGTGACTCGATAAATAGAGCATAGCCACTAAAAAATATAATCATGGATCCATGTCATAATATACATTAGTAGGACTATGGACACAATATAGACAAATAAGTGTCTCAAGATAGTCCTCAAAGTACATAAGAGATACATAAATCCAAGGCAACCTAGGAAAGATGCAATATAAGAGTGAGATGTTCCTAACACAGGGTCTTCAACATAACCTCGATGGTACAAATATACATCATCCAAATATGTGAGATGATGTCGAGCATGGTAGAAACCATTTGATTACTAACTAATGAGGTAAACCAGTAACAGATGTGAAGGAATAGTACAATCCACCAAGTGTGAATAAATGAGCTACATCAGTCACTTGTTGACTCGATCAATCTGGAGCCAATGATGTAAACCCACTGTCAATCACAAGGAAACCTACCATTGAGGTTTGCTGTAGGTTTTAACCCCGTACAGAAATTACCTGCATACGAATTCTAAATCATAGGAAAAATAAGAAATGCAAGAGCATAACACGTAAAACACATATACACAGAGATTTCCCACTGGATCTCAAAATCGAGACTACCACCTTGATTTTTCATTATATTCCTTTCAATGTTACAATACATATTTATACATGCCGAAGCATCCAATACCATGGACTGAAAACCATCGCGTCCAAAACTGTGGACCGAAAAACCATAGGTAGGTTCGCCCAACCTAATATAGGGTCCAAAAAAAAAATTTCTCGGGGTGCTGCCCCGAACCCCGTAGAGAGGGGCTACCCGCCCCCCTCAAACCCCCCAGACAAGGGGGGCTGCCGCCCCCCCTATGACCCCCCCGCTGCGCAATCGGCGCAGTGAAGGGGGGGCTCCGCCCGCCCTCTAACCCCCCGGTTCACTACGTAGGTTAGTCGTGGAAAGAATATAACGCAACCCAACAATCTCCCACTTGTTGTTTTCTTTCCACAGGGGGCCACAGGAGAGCGTAGTCATTTTTCCAACCCTGAAACACCCATTGTTTCTCTACACCAAGAGAACTTCTCAAAGCTCACAGATTTTGTCAATGCGTATGCAGTATTCTTCAAAGTGTCCACCTTTACCAGCAACACCTTTTTGTCTTCTATCATATCCCTCACAAAGTGATACTGAACATCAATGTGCTTTGTCTTTGAATGATAAGCAGGGTTCTTTGCCAAGAAAATTGCACTTTGGCTGTCACAGGCTATCCTTATAGCTCCCTGTACTAACCCCATACTTGAACACAATCTCTGCAACCAAACTGCTTCCTTGCTTGCATGAGTGGCTGCCATGTATTCTGCCTCTGTAGTTGATAGTGCCACTACAGATGTTTCTTACTCATCCAACTGACTACACCTCCAAATAGGTTAAACAAATACCCA
>APFE030290556.1:93963-113281 GCA_000404065.3 Pinus taeda
GAAAACCATAGGTAGGTTCGCCCAACCTAATATAGGGTCCAAAAAAAAATTTCTCGGGGCGCTGCCCCGAACCCCATAGAGGGGGGGCTACCCGCCCCCCTCAAACCCCCTGGACAGGGGGGGCTACCGCTCCCCTTGTGACCCCCCCGCTACACAATCAGCGCAACGAAGGGGGGGCTCTGCCCCCCCTCTAACTCCCCGGTTCACTACGTAGGTTAGTCGTGGAAAGAATATAACACAACCCAATCATCTGCAAGCTCCAAGGTACTACTACTACCTAGATCAAGCTCGTGGATAATGAGCTGAAGTTGACAAGAGAATATTTATCAAAGGAGGGCCTTGATGTATCCCCCATCAACCGACAGAAAACATACTAGGATGATGTGATGTATTTATGAATTCTTGAGATGATGAATTACAACTAACACAGACATGGCCAGTCAAAAAGGTCAACTGGCTACTACAGATAGCTGACGCAGGTTGAGACTTCCCTTGAACACATAACGACACGACACAAGAGTGACTTGGCAACATGAATAATTAGCACCATATGATATCATGTAACGATGTAGGAGGCATCGAGGCATGGTCCATATGACTGTAAGAGTAACCAACTGAAGCAGTGAAAAGACTCACATGGATGGTATGAATCCTAGGCAAGCTAAAACCTAGCTATGAGATAATGAAACAGTCAGATTTCGTGTTCAAGGGTGATGCAAAGAATGCTGCCATTTGATTGCTAATAGAAATAAATGTTCCCTCCCTTCTCTTTATATAAGTTCCTTTTTAGTAAAATTTTCCCCCAAGCCCGAAAAATAGATAAAAATATACAAGGGAGAACCTCCTAGCCACAGTAGACTAGGGTATTCCTTTTTCATAACTAGTTTATCCCAGTCTAGAAAAGGGTTAAAATTATATTGGGTAGATGAAGAATCAAGTACTTTTATGAGTGTGGAGGAGACAAGTTCACTCATCAATCTTTTCTATTTTAAGGAGTCTGAAAAGAGCTTAAAGAAAACTCCTCCTGGAGGAAAAAGTGGTATATAGGATAGCAACAAGTTCCGGTAATTATGGAATTTCTCATGACATAAAGTCAACAAGGGGCTAGCTAATAGGACCACTCATTGTAGTTTTTCCTCAAGCAAATGGTAGAACACCAAGTGAAAGTAAATGGTAGGCCAAGCATATGATGACAATGGAAGAGAAAAACCAAGGCTCAAACTACAAAAATAGGCTGATAAAAATTCTGATCACAAGGGATAAAGATAGTGGAATCCTCTTAGGGTCTAGCCATAAATATGACAAGGAAGAGGACATGAGGCTCATATTTTAGGTCATCGAGGGTCAGAAGGAGGGATTCTGAAAAGAGGATAAAATAACTACATCGACACTAAGATGACAAAGAGGTGCTAACTAGGGTGTCCATGAGCGGGTAATATCTACAACCAAGCAAGGACTTGCATAAAAGAGGGCGGCGAAAGTCAAAACTTGACGCAATTGGACCTAAGGCATAACGATGGCATTGAAAATCAATAATGCAGTGGTAATGGTGATTTATGACCTACCCCGATATGTCAAGTTCAAGAGAAATGCACCTAAGGTCCAATGGATGTCGTAATAGAAACAACACCCTATCTTATAAAAACCATCGAGAAATACTATACCCATGGTTAAATCACATAATGAAAGACATAAAATATGGATTCAGTAAAAACAAGACCATAATTTATTTATTTTTCTTTTTATATAAAAAAAAGATTTTTGGCATAAAGAAAGCATGACAAATACTTGCATCACACACCAAACAAAAAAAGAGATAAAGGATCACACTCTTATGTACAATATATACAAGCAAAACACAGTATGGTAGGCCACGCTAAGGTGTTCCCACATCTCGGTACAGGCCAAGGGTTTCGATTCGCGAACTCATGGAGGTTGAGGAGACCATATGACTGATGAATGTGAGGTCATGCCAAAGGAAGTCAAACTGCCAAATGTGGAAAGGTTGACCATGCCATGGACATTATATCATAGTCATATTTTCAAATCTAACCCGAAGACATAAGGGAGGATCAGGACATAATGGGGGTACAAGACGCTCGTTGACAGGTCGTTAGGGAAATTCGTTTGAAAGTTCGGTAGTAGAATCCCAAGACTTGACTCGTTCCAGGGGTGGAACTTCCAAGGAGGGCCGAGAAGATGCCTCTTGAATCATTCCAAGATTTATGTTTCCAAGCTCTACTTGTTCCACATCAGGGAGACTAGAGGCAAGAAGAGGCATAATATCCCTATTATTATCAATGGATAGATCCATGACCTCCAAGTTTACTAGACAGGGGGGGTTTTCATCGAGGGAGTCATGTGGAATAGGCTGCAGGAAAACCCGTGTGGGTAAAGGAACTTGGTCATATTCCATATTGGTATGGACCTTCTGACCAACGTCGGGAGGTACTTACGAGATTTTCAGAGAGACGATCTCTTCCACAATAGGTGGTGGAGGATGTTCACTAGGTTGATTAACTTCCATAAGATCATGAGACACCACCCAAGGATTAGGAGGTCTATGGGGTCCACAGGTGTCAGAAGAGATCACATGCTTATGATCTTTAGATGAAGGTGAAGGAATTTTGGGCGGTGGTAATTGAGGAAATACTCCAATAAGAGATGATATTTTAAACAAGCCCATGCCAACACTTTGACACTTTCTAGGGTTATCTCCCACAAGTGGGATTGCGTTACCATAGTGGAAATTTGGGTTGATGGCACGTAATAGTCAAGCTAGTCAATAGTAAGAATATTCCCCTCATGAGGAAATAAAATTACACGAAAGATGGATGAGACAATAGCGGTCATGGCATAGAACCAATTACGACCAACGAGTACGTTATAATCCAAAGGAGTGTCGACAACTTCAACATCTACATATATATTTTTTCCTCTTAACTCAATGGAAAACTTGGGAATAAACCCCTTAAGTACAAAGTTGTGCTCATGAAAATCTTGAAGGGTGGTGTTAGATGTAGCAAGCATAGGAGAGCCAATATCTTTCTAGCATGATGTTGACATGACACACGTGGAAGAGTGTTCATCCACCAAAGTGCAATGAATATTCTTATGGAAAACAAACACGTTAATTTGAAAAGCAATATGATGGGAAAGGTGAGGAACAACCTTGTCAACATTAAACACAATAAGACTCAATTCAGATAGATTGGCTCCACCAATCACCGACAGCAAGGCCTTGCATTGTTGAGGACAACTTTGCAAAAATTATAGAGCAGACATGGCACAAGGAGCCTGGGAAAGATCTTGAAAATCAATGTAATGTTGAGCAGCCTGGGCAGAGGGATTTCCTATTTCCTTACAAATGACACCCTTGTGGGGGTGATAAACAAGATCCAAAGGCTTGTTTAATGTGAGAGGTCCATTGGAAGTAGGTGGAGCGGGTGAGTCCTTAGAAGAAGAAATCGACTCAGGAACATCATATGATTTGACTCACATAGTCACATTCACATCTTCTTTGCACATAAAGATGAATGAACTATTGGTGGAGTGAGAAAATGACCCCCTGTTGCCCCTTTGTGGAGGTGGAGGAGGTTGAGCAACCATTTGTTGCTGAGGTTGTGTAGGGAATGGATGAGTCAAAACAATAAGATGTTGAGTAGATGGTGGTGAAAGGAGCTGATGGACCTTATCCATTCGAGGACACTCATGAGTGAGGTGGTCGCCTTGACAAATTTTGCAAGGGAATTTGATTTTACAATGAAGTTCACTCGTGCCCCCTCCCTGCTTCTGAGGGTTGGTTTGGGGTTCCTGTGTAGTTTGGTTCTTTTGTTCATTCTTCTTGTTTTTCTTACCACCAGATTGTGGTTTGTTATTTTGTTGAGTGTACTTCATCGTAAGAACATTGATGGACTACTCAGGAGATGGTGTTTTAGTAGATCCATATGCATTTGCTGGGGCTTGAGGTGTAACAATCAGTTACCCAATTTGGGAAGCAAGTTGGCTCACAAAATCGGAAATAGACACAATAATTCCATCGACATGTGGGCCAGGAGCAAGTTTAGGAGGGTTAATAGAAGGCCTATGGGAATTAGGAAACAACTTGTATAACGTACCTGATTGTGAATAGATAAGATACAGTTGTTGTGCAGCTAAAACAACTTTCTCCTCAGTAACAGCTCGAAACATGGACACATCCTTGGCAATCTAAGGTCAAAGAGAGCGAATGAACCCTTTACGTAAGATTTCATCAAGTGACTTGGTTATCGATTACCTGTTGTGACGATGCCACTCATGAATGTGATAATAAATTAACGTGGTATCATATTGTTTGAATTTTGACAAGATATCAAAGTCGATTTCATACCAGGTAGGAAATTGGAAGTGTGTCAACAAGGTTTGAGCTAAGGAGGCAAAGTCACTGTAGGATGCAGTATCTAACTCGATATACCACTTAGCGGTATCCCCAGTTAATGTACATTAGAACAAGTGAAGTTTAATATAATCATCCACCAAAGAATTAGAGGAATACCATAAGTGATAGGTGGTAATGTGGGTGGATGGGTTCTCCCCATGATTCCCTTCAAACTTGAGAATATCATATGGCAATTTGATGGGCATGGGTGGCCACTAGGGATCATGTCGGATCGGGTCATTAGTCACCTTTTCCAAAAATGGTAAATCAAGAGAGAATAAGAATGAATTGTGGAGTTGGCTAAATGGATCATAGGTAGGAAAAACCCTTGACCAACCTTGTAGTCCCCCCATATAAGGATTGTGATGCATGGATTTCTGGTGAAGGAATGGGTTCACCCCGACATATGACTACTAAAGTCTAGAATAAGTGGTGTAAGGATTCCACCTCCCAGGGTATGTGCCCCCATAGGGAAAAGGACCCCCAAGAGCATGACTGCTCACAGGGTTGTAACCAGGGGGATAAGATGAAGTAGCTTGTGCGGTAGGACCAACATAAGGAGAATAACCTGTATGAGTGATGGTACTGGAAAAAGGGTTACCTCCAGGTAAACTAACCCCTCCAGGAAGGGTACTCGTAGGTGGTGTCCCTCCAAATAGTGAACTATACCAGGCTTACAACATGCTAGAAGAAAATTTGCCCCTAGGATGACTAGGAACAACTGATGATCCCCCCCACATATTTCCAGAAGTAACCATGCCTAATTGAGGAACATGAATCATTGGTTGAGAAAAATTTTGTGAAAAGACTCCTGATCCTATCGGCTGACTAGGATGAATCACCATGTTTGGTGTAGAAGACAGTGTGGGCATGGAAACATTCGAGAAATGTGCAGGAGCTATAGATGAGACTAGTGGAATTCCCCAAGAAGATGTGAGAGGTGTAGATGGGGGAGTATGTATGTCCCCACTAAGAGGTTGCAATGATGACATGGTAGCTAACATTTATAATGGAGAATTTAACAAGGTTTCAGACTCCTTGGTAGGGTAGACAACTAAAAAAGGTATGAAAGTATAAGAAGGTGTAGAACCGTTAGGGTTCAGCCACAACAACTTAGGTCCTAATGAATTGGTCGAGGGTGGATTGGTAGGAGAAATAGAATCGTCTGATAAAGTATCAATAGATATAATATCACTACCAGAAGGACCATGTATAGACTCCAAATCTATATGTTGATCTAGGTATTGAGCATCTACAAGAACTCTCTGTGTAGGAATGATAAGTCCACCTCATTCAGGAGGAAAACCGTGAAGACGACGTGATTGACGGCAGATAAATTTAGCCAGGGTGAAAAATTATAAGTTAACACAATTATGTTAGTGCAAACACCCTAAGGCCAAGACTATTTACTCATACTAAACATCACAAACTAGAAATGTCCTAAAAGATAACACATGTAAACCAAAATACAAAAAAGATGGTGGTGGAACAATTATACTAGCAATCTGCTTCCCAACCCCTTTAGTATAAACTCGGTTCATGTGCCCTCACCAAGTGTGGAACACCCCCAAGAGCACTGAGAGAGTATGACTAATATTTGTCCTAGATACAAATAAGATGACCCTGACCCTGCAACTGTGTATGAGCCCTAAGAGATAGGCCACTATGGTCACTATCGACAATAACAAGACCTAGGGGGGTAGTCGCAGGAAAAATCCAAATGCAAGGGTAGGACACTTAACTCATAGAGATAAGACCGAAACCCCCTTGAGATTTTCCTCCCAAGTGGTGCGTAAGTGCTACAAAAAATGCTAATAACATCATTTGTATGTGTGAAAATTTTGCTATATCAAGCCACCCGAAACTAAGTGAAATGGGTCATGTCACCCCGCCTTGCCCAAGTGTGACCTCGTGCTTAACCCTCTTGTTAGAAGGGCTTCCCAGACCACACTACTGCAAATGGATTTAACTCCCTACCGTAACTTTCTATGTTTTTTTTGTACTTTTGGAGAAGTTGACTCACAAACCTATGTCTAAGACATAGCCTAAGTCAGTGTTGGTGTCCTACCAGTAAAAGAAAAAGACGAGTCTAATTTATTTTATTATCATGTTAATTTGAAGTGGTTGTTGTTTACATATTTGGGATGCAGTGTGAAATTTTGATGGTGTGAATGACTCTTGTTAGTAACCATGATGTAGATATATGTAAATTCTTCTTTTCTCTTCAATGAATTCTAACTACATGAGCGTAAGAATTTTTCACAACACACTAATGCCTATGATAATGCATGTATCACTAAATTCTTAAATGAAGATACCCCAAATTTATAAATATGTTGAACCAACAATCAAACCAAATAGAGAAAATAACTAAAAAGAGGCCAAAGAAAAGTCCCCAAGCTAGAACACCAAACACTTCAAAAGTGTCAAAGCTAGGAAAACAAAGCCAAAGAAATAAACACACTCAAGCAATAAAAAAGAAACCCAAAAGTGGAAGAAGGAAGGCAATGTCAAGTTGCTAGGGTTGTAGCACAATGGCTTAATTAAGGCCAATGTTCTACAAAGGTAAAAACCAAACCCTAGAGGAATGAATGCATAGATAAGATCAAATGAAAGTGATATAAGACAATCAAAACACACTCAAACGAACTTTCCTAGATGACAGTTGCACAACCAATCACAAAACTACCAATTGTGATGAAAATAACCAAAAGAAGAAAGAGATCACTCAAAACCAAGTGACAAAAGTGCATAAAGGACACAAAGATCTGAAAGAGAGATATGAAACAGATCCAAGCAGACACCAAAAGTAGCAAACAGATTTGAAATTGAGATCTAAAGAGAGAATAGTAGTCCTCAACCAAAGCACAGAAAGAATCCTTCAAGGGAACCTTAAAGAACACAAGCAATGGAATATCCCAACCAATGAATAATAAATGGCTCATATCTGACAAAGATCAATAGTTAACAACCACAACAACAAATAGATCCAATAGATCAATAAAAATAAGAAGATCAATGCCCAATACAATACAAAAACCTTATCCCAATGAAGGACAAAAAGTATAAGGAAATCAAGTACAAGAAAACAAATCTGGACAAGATCCAGCCAGTAAACAGGGACCTCAGACAAATCAAGAATAGAAACAAAAACTTCTGAGGACAAAAAATGATTTTTTAGGGCTAGAAACTCAATTGCACGCACAAGGCATGCTAAATTTGGCCAGTCATTGTATTTATAATTGCAAGCGAGCAATTCGGATCCTCTAGTTGCATTGATGACTCCCTGTGGGAGAAACTAGGGAAAAAACTAAGAATTCCCAAAAAACCCACGCAAAAGCTGAGAAAAAGGAAAAATGTTCATAAAATAAAACTTCAAAATAACCATAAAGAGTCAGAAATATTGGAAAAAACTTAGTAAACCAAGATAGGAGAGAAATAAATAAGAATCAGAGGAAAAGTGGACAGAAAGAAAGAATGCTCTCATTGGAAGCACCACTTCTATTACATCTAAATTCACATGCAAGGATTTATTTCTCTGTGATCTCATGTCCAAATTAGATCACCAGATGAAAAAAGGAAAGACCAATAGAGATGTAATAGTACCCCAACCCAAATGATCAAACATGCATCAGGAAGTCGGTTCCATATACTAGAAGGAAATATGTGTGCACCTAGCCTCCTCGCAAGTTGGGGAAGGATTTTGGGTCTGATGCAGATTCTCACGCTCCACTCGAGTGATCTACCTTGTCCGCACCTGAGCTAGATCCCTACACACAACCATAAACAAACGGAGACAACAAGTTACCTTACTCTGAAGATCATTAGATCAAAATGTTATAGAAACAACTTTAAAGCATGTTGAATACAAATAAATATATGGAAGGAACATATGTTTCTATTAATCATGAAAAAATAGATTACAACCATATACTTGTTGAAGCCTCGAAAATCTTTGCTTACAACATGGGGGAAAACCACCCAGTCCAGACCTTGGTTGGCAACTCCTTTTCCGTTTGGTATAGTGGCTCCGACTAGGGATAATGGGACAAGTTTCCCAATATAAATTATGATAGTACTGATGGGGTGATATATGATAGTTCGAAGGAATGTTAAGCTAAAAGTAATCTAATCTAAACTAATAATCACATACATATATCCTAATTTAAACACTACCTAGCTATGAATTTACCCGGGAATAAAATTGAAATATGTGATCTACAATAATGTCCTAGAGCAATTGGAAATAAATATCATTCAACTCCAACAAGGAATGAAATCATTTTAACAATAATCGTTTCGAATAAATAATTAGCCGAAATGATTGTGAAAGATATATCACATAAGAAATTATTCACATATTCAACATAAAATTTAGGCCATCACCATACAAAAGTGCAATAATGGTAACCAAAATCTAAACTTTCATACGTAAACAATTTGAAGACAAAGTTATTGCTTAATACATAAACAAAACAAAATCACAAGATAAAAGTACCATTTTTAATCATTTATGCTCATGTGTTTCAACAATATCGACCTATTTCCAATCAATCCAACACCATCTAAGAGTACAAAAGTGCAATTTCAGTAGAATATGCCAGATAAAATGAAAATAAATCTTGTTCCATTCATTTCACCAGAACTTCCTCAAAGGGACAGAAGTGCGTGTTTTGAATATTGTTTCTGATAAAATTTCTGGACCCCTCTCTAAATGTGTGAGAGGGGTTTAAATACTAAATTATAAATCCTAATAATAGATTATTACAAAAATAGTTGAGGAGGTTTAAATGACCTTCCTCAAATTATGTGAAACAAAACTAAAATAGCAATAAAACATGGTGACTAACTCCTTTGCATTTGATCTTTGAGATCGCAGATGTCCGTCATTAGTTTGAGCTATGTCGATCAACTAATTGCATATTTCAACTACCCAGTGAACATGACATTGGTTAGTGCTGGCACCATTTTTTGTGTGGAAGTGGTTAGGCATCACAGGGTCATCCACTAGCTATAAGGTTTAACTAAAGATTGCCATTACGCTTCCCATCTTAACCTAGTCATTTGCCTAATTGCTTCCTCTTTTTCATGTGTTGCCTACCTCCACTGTTGTTTGAGTTTTTTGACATTTGGAAGAAAACCTGGTACATTCTCTGCCACCAGGTTGGTGCTGTGTAAATTCTCATTGATGTTTTCAATAACATTGTTTGTTGTTGCTGCTGCGATTGATGTTGCCTTTTCTGCTTGTCTAAGCCAAGAATCCCTTTTTGCAAATATAATTTCCTTATGTGACTCTTCCAGTTTAGGTAAGTCGATCTTTCTCCCATCCTCTGAATTCTTCCAGGTGATAAAGTCAGAAACTTTTTTCAAGAATTTATCATATTCAAGTCTTATGTCAATGACTTGACTCGTTAACTTGTCACTAGTCTCGCAATAAGGACTCAACTGCAATATCTTCTAGCATAGAAGTTCTTTTTGGTGCATTAGCTAGGAGTTAAGGCTGAGCGCTTCAATTATAAACTGATCAATGTTTTGGACTATCCTTATACTTCACTATTATTGCTTGTATTTGCACTTCCTTTTATGCTAAGATGGCTTGACGTTTTATTTGCATCTGCTTGAATTCAAGCTGGAGCTTGGCTATTTGCAATTCCGCTTGTTGGTTAGATTTTTCTTTCTCTAACTGTTGTTCCAATAGAAAAATTTTATTTTCCTTTTCTTTGAGAAACATTTGTACCTCTATTGCCTTATCAATAGTCGTTGTAGCATAGGCTCATGCAAACTGTGACAATTTAGTAAGGTTTTCAGATGGGTCGATGGGTGAATCTTTCCAGAAAATATCCATTAATTCATTATCAGGAGTAGTAGCAACTATAGCATCCAAATTCCTCTTATTTCTTTGACTTTGGAAGACATCTTTGTGGGTGGGATATAGAACACATATAAAGGAGGAATCTCCTCAATTCTCAAAACAATTTCAGAGGTATGAGTGGTAGGAATGTTCTCTACCTCTTGAGTACTTACAGTTTTCTCTACTATAATTTCTTGAGGTGCTTTGTGTTGTGGAGTTTGTAGCTCAGGTGTTTGTCCCCTTGTATGGAGTTTTTTGTTAAAATACTCCCATTATTTTTCTAAATCAATCACTAGGGATTTTGTTGACTGGGTAGGGGTGGAGTGAATTTCAACCTGTCTTTTAGCTGAGATTTACTCAGCTGCTTTTTCTGTAGATCTAGTTGTATCCTTTTCTAACTCCTTCTCTTTACTTCCTCCATTATGTGGCTGTTGTTCTGAGTGTTCTGAATCCCTGGTAGACTTCTCTTGGGACTCTACTTCGGAATCATCTTTAGAAGTTCCTCTAGAGCTCTCTTCTAGGCTTATGCTGGGAGTTGGCTCCCTTATTGGTTCAAACCGTAATTGGTCCAATGGGACCTTTAAAAATCTCCTTTCTTTGTATTTATGAAAGGCTTCAAGCTCTTCTGGGTCAAAAAGTAGTGATGCCATGTGCTTGACCTCTATGAATGCCTCTTTCTGTAGGAAGACGTCATCAAATGCGTTTTCCTCATGACTAAATGCCTTTACTTTCACTAGGGTGGTGAAGGCATTGGCAGTGCCATTTGGGTCCTACTGCCTTCCCGGTAATTTTGGTAATTTTGGAGATTTCATGATCTCCGCTTCTTTGCATGCATGCCCAAAATCATGCAGCGCAAATGCTCCACAGTGCAATGGAAATGTAGGCCAAATGGCCTTTTTTTCTCCTCTAATCCTTTACTCAGCCCACCCTCACTCATTGTTTGGTAGGCTATCTCTCTAGCCATCAATTTGTCTGTGACATAGTATGGGAGGACATGTAGTGAGGAAATGCTCCCAAATACTCTGATATATGTGAATGTTTCCTCCATAAACCATCTGGCCAATGGGAGGATATCCACTTCAGCTTCCTTAGAAAACCTAGGGGCATTTTGGTTGTAAACCTATTTATGGATAGGCAGCATGACCACATGAAAAATTTTGTAGAAATGGGGGTGAAACTTAGACTCCCACATGTCCTTATGATATATATGAATTGGAAGTGGATCCTTCACAGTCCACTTCCATCCCATGATAGGAAATTTTTAACCAAAACAAATTGCATCCATCACATAGGAACTCATAAAAAATGGAGGGTAAACCCTCGAAGAGATACTCCTTTTCCTCCTATAATCGATTATCACTTTTTCTAAATTATCAAACATAATTTGGGCCCAATTCATTATGGTTGCGTTTACGACTGCATCTATTAATGGCAGCCATTCTAGGCACTATCGGTCTTGTCAAACAGCCTACATAGCATGGCTGCTACAAAACTATGAGTGGGAGAAACAGATGCAATATAGTACATAACCACTTTTTCCTTCTTGATCTTGCCCTCATTTTTCGACCAGGTCCTTGTGACGCCTACTGGGTCCTTGTTCTCTTTGGCAAACTTCTCGAGGAACTGCTTGTTGTAGATCATTTGTGGCTCTGGTAGGTGGTACATAAGTCGTAGGTTGTCTGGCGAAAAAGATCCCATAACCTCTTGGCTGCTATTCTTAAATTCTCTATTTGAGATATTGACCTGATCAATTATCCACTTGATCATATCTGTATAAGGGATTATCTTTGGTCGCGCAACTATGCAATGCAGAAATGAGCATGTCATCTAAAAAATGGAAGCATCTGAGGAAACATTACCGTCAACTGTGACCTTTGTTTCCAAAGGTCTTGGTTCCTCTTCTTCTAACAAATCATACATGGTTTCCCACGTAGAGGTTCCTCCTTCTCTGCTGCACGTAGAATATATGAATAAAGGAGTCATTTTTGATTTCTCAGACACAACTTCCTTTCCCTTCTTTGTCATTGCTCTCAAAGACTCCTTCTGTGGATTCTTCCTGAAAATCGAGAAAAACAACAACTATCGGATATACAGGGATAAGAATGAATGTAAGATGGAATAATACAGATAACTTGAAAGGTGATAAGAAAGGAGTTTTATTTGAATGCAAGTCAGAAGATATTGTGTCACGTTGAACGACTTTTCACACATAAGTGCCATTAACCTTTATTAAATTCCCACTAATGGTTCATTATCTCTTAGCTTTATTGCTCATTGAAGTCTACATCGTAAGTCAGGAATAATTTTTTTTAGAGTGGCGAGCCTTTAAATTGCGAAAATGTTGATTTTGCAATTTGTGATGCATTATCGCAGATCGCATTAGCGCATTATGTTTGTACGCTTTCCTTATCATTTATTTTATTTCTGCACTATGTGAGATGCAGGCCACTTACTATTGTTTCCAAAACATAGCTTATTTCTCAGGTTTTCTTGTGTAAAGCCCCTTTTATTAAGCAGTGAACCTAAATACTCGTTTGTGACGTATCTTGGGAGTGGGTCTAGGTCTCAATCATATTTCGCAATCTCGATGGATGGTAAGTTTGCCATGTTCTTTTGAATGTCCGAAATGCAATGCGATAAGGGAAATGTTGTCATCACAATTTCACATCTCACATGTTTTAAGGTAACTCATTAAGGTGCGCCTTCTAAAAATAGCGATATGCGATGGGGGCCTTAGTTTTAATAAGAAATGCCTTAGGACTTAGTTGATATAAAAAAACATACTAGTTTCAAAGTGTTTAGCGCAGAGTCCTCTTTTGATCGCTTTTCGCTAGTTTTGGTGGATTAGCAAGGCTTTCAATCACGCTTGATGGTGCGATATGTGGGAAAGGCAAACATTTACTAGTTTTTTGAAAAGGTTTTTTGATTGATATCTTGTTTTATTCCAAAATTTAATAAGGAAAATGCCTAAATGCTAAACTTATTTTTGGAAGGATTTTTTTAAAGGGTCTCCATTTATTAATGTAATATTGACTACTAATACTAACAAATGGGTGGTTGTTGAATAGCACAACAACTGGCGATTCACTTGGAAGAACCAGTTATCTCTGAGAGTGTTTTTGAAATTTCTAAAAACTTCCAAAATAAAGATGGTTTAGAAAATAAAAATTACATGAAATATAGGGTAAGTAATATTGTTCTTTGAATATTTATACAACATCCACTTAACTATCATTCTTTTTATTATCCTCTTACATAAGAAAGTTACTTTGTCTACATTAGTCCTTACTTGGTTTTAAAGATAAAAACATGGAGGCTCTTCATAGATCAATTTTTTGGTATACTCAGTTGTCATAAGCAGAGCCTCTGTTGCCAGTAGGCATTCATAGCCTCGACAGAGTTAACTTTTAACCAACAATGATTTAGTGTCCCACTTAGGTGATAATACAATTTTTAAAGATAAGCTCATATTTATATACTTATTTCCTTTTTATTTTTTGAAATAATTCTTTTTCTTCAAAATTTCATCTTGTATCCCTTAAAGGACAATGTCTTGGTTTGGTGAACAAAATTGACAATGCCATTCACTTGATTATAACTTAACTAAACAAGTTGGATCTTAATGAGACCCCTTGTCTTTTGATCAATAAAATCTCAAGCCATTACCCTCTTTTGAAATGCAGTATTGGTAATGTCAGCTAATTATAACCTTATGACCTCTTATCCCTTAAGTTCAAGTATATTTTAGAATTACACTCTAAAAATGAAAAATGAATATATGGGGAGAATCATTGGCTCCTTAAGAGCTTATGGATGAAAATTGTAGAGTTTAAAGATGTTTTTCTGTAGAGAGACTTTGCTTTGTTATTGATAATTTTCTTGACTGATATAGAGGCAAGGTTCCTTTCTATAGTTAAGTTTCATCAAAGATCAAATAATTTTGGTGGAGAAAAAGCAATTTCAGAGCAATAGAACCCTATGTTTTATGTGTGAAAGTTATTTTCATAATAATATTTACTTATACAAGTGAAAAGTCAAAAATGAAAAGAGACTATTATTTGCAAAGCCAAAAGTAAATGTTATTCAACTTTTATTATTCTTTCTAAAACATATAAAAATAAATGCGATAATATACATGTAATAGAAGAGAACATCTTCTTTGGAAAATATTCTTTAAGATCTTCCCATTAACAGGTAGAGATTCTCTCTTGCTTGATAAATCGTGCAATAAAAAGGTTGATGGGCCTATTTGTATCACAATCTGAAATGGGCCAAGCCACATTTGTTGGAACTTGGTATGCTTACCTTTTATTCGTGATCTTTATCCCATTTCAATACTATATCTTCGAGTTGAAAAGATTTTGAAATTACATAATTTGAATCAAAGGAAGCTCTAACTAACTTTGGATGATGTGCGTGTGTGATTCTAGCCTTTTCCCTTTCCTCTTCGAGCTTAAGGATTTGTAACTGTCTAACTTGCATAGAAGAGGAAGGAGTTTCTTCAATGAACTGAACTAGCTCTAAAGAGGGAATAGCTACATTTGTAGGTAGGACAACTTCTTTCCCATAGACCAAACTAAAAGGAGAAGTGCCAATGGAGGCCTTCTGAGTTATTCGATCTACCCATAGAGAAAATATTAAAGACTTATCCCAGTCCTTCTGATTTTTGTCAACAGTTCATTTAATAATCCTTATGAGATTTTTCTTTGTAGATTCAGATAACCCATTTCCCTGTGGATAATAGTTAGCAGAGTATTTAAGCTTAAAACCTCTTTTAAGTGCAAATTCTGTCATAGAATTGTGTGAAATATAAGATGCATTATCAAACATAAGGGAAGATGGCAGACCAAATCTGGTAATGATAAATTGATCAATGAATTCAATGATGTTTTTAGAATTGGCTACCTTGACTGGAATGGCTTCCACCCATTTTCTGAAGTAATTAGTTATTGTAAGGATATATGAATGCTGCTTAGAAGAATGAGGAACAATCTCACCTATTATGTCCAGTCTCCATTGCTCGAATGGTTGTTCAATATTGACTAGATGTAATGGTAATGCGGGCTTTCTTTGTCTCCCAACAACTGTTTGATAAACTTTACATCTCCTTACGTAACTGTGTGTATCCTTGAATAATGTTGGCCAGTAATAGCCAGCATGTAGGATTTTATGTGTGGTGGTATCTCCTCCAAAATGTCCCCCAACTGGTCCATAATGGAGTTCCTGCAACACCTTCTCTGCCTCATATTTTTCAAGACATCTAAGTAAAACAGAATCATAATTATTCTAAACAACACATCATTGATGATTTGATATTGTCTAGATTTTAGCCTCAAGGCCCTTCTCTTTTTATAATTTAATTTCATTGGGGCATATCCATTTCTTAAGTAAAATATGATATCAACATAGTTTTACTGAGTGTCATTAAGGCTTACCTCATAGACTTGTACATCATCACTTGAGTCTTGTAGTGTTGATAAATTAGACGCTCCTACTAACATCCTGCAAAAACCTTGACCTTTTACAATTTTTGCTAGTCTGATTTCAATGTCATATTCTTGCAGAGTTGTCATCCAATTTGCTCTGTTCTCACCTACATCCCTTTGTATCAATAGATTTCTCACTGTTGAGAATGGAACTATTACTTTAGTGTGGATTTTGAGGAGAAAATGTTTGAAGTGTTTTATTGATTTGAAAACAGAAAAAGCTTGTTTTTCAACATCTGAGTAATTAAAATCAGCCCCCTGCAAATTGGAGCTAAAGAAAGAGATTGGGGCTTCATATTTTTCTTCATTGACTTGTGCCAATATGGCTACATATGATTTCTTGGAAGCGAAAGTATATCGAATGAACTGATTTTAAAATTTCGGAGTTGCTAAAGAGGAAGCATTAATGATTGCTTGTTTAATCAAATTAAAAGTTGCATGTTCTATGTGTCGCCATTTAAAAAGAGAATTTTTCTTTATCATAGATTAAAGAGGTAAAACAATTCATGAGAAATCAGGGATAAATCTTTTAACAAAATTTATTTGACATAGGAAAGATTGCATGGATTTTTTATTATGAGGTAAAGGAATTTCAAAGATTTCTCTTATTCTATCAGGGTCAATGTGAATCCCTACTTTGGATACAACGAATTTGAGGAGTTTTCCTTCACTTAACATGAAGAAATATTTCTTAGGATTAAGAGAAATTCCATACCTTTGACAACGCTCAAAGATTTGTTTTAAATCTCTTAGATGATTACTGCATTTTTTGGAATACACAGTTATATCGTCTAAGTAGATTACTACTGATTTGTTTACTAAATATTTGAAGGCTATGTCCATGGATCTTTAGAAAGTAGCACCAACATTACTTAGTCCAAATGGCATAAGAATAAGTGCCCCATTTTGTCTTGAATGTAGTTTTTAGCTGGTCATCTAGATCCACTAAGATCTGATTATCACCTGAGAACCCATCAAGGAAAGGCATTAGTTTTGAGCCTGCAACTGATTGCAATATTTGTTCCATAGGAGGCAATGGAAATTTGTCCTTCTGACAGGCTTTGTTGAGATTGCGGAAGTCTATACATATTCGAACATCATCGTTCTTCTTTCTGACTGGGACAAGGTTGGAAACCCACCCAGAATGTCTGACAGGGAAAATAATCTTGGCTTTCAACAGTTTGTTCAGTTCGAATTTAATTTGATTTTTTAAATTAGGATGGATTTTTCTTAATTTCTGTTGAACAGACTTCATCAAACATCATGGGGATAGTATGTTAAATAATATAAGTGTCATACATTTTAAGATATTCATAGTTCCATTTGAAGACATTCTTATATTTCTTCAACAAACGTATAAAGGCTTATTTCTCATCTGACATAAGTCCGAGGCCCAAATTAATATTTTGAGGTTTAAGGTCAGCTCCAAGGTTAATCAATTAAAATCTCAGAGTTTAACTCTAAAGTTTTGAATTGGTGGGTCGTTTGAATCTGTCCTTTAGGTCATATAAATCTTCTAACTTAACCACAAACTTTGGTATAACATTCTTAGCTATTTCTTGCTTAAGTTGGTTATCATGATGATCTTCATCAATTATTTCGTCATCATAAGAGCCTTTTGATGTCAAAAAGCTTATGATATCTGGATCGTTATTAAATAATCTCTAATTGGTGATATTGTCAGGAATAGAAGGCCTAAAAGTCAATTCAATAGAGAAGTGATCAGGACTATAATCTCCTGGTGGAATAATATTGGAAGCCACATTAGATAAGAGATTAGCACTTGCATTTTGGAGTCTCGGAATAGGGGAAATATAAAACGTTGTAAAGTGGGAAATCAAGTCTTGGAATAACGATTGATAATGTTTCAAATTTCCAAACAAACAATGTATAGTATGTTGGGTTGTGTTATATTATTTCCACGACTAACCTACATAGTGAACCGGGGGGGTGGAGCCCCCCCTTCGTTGCGCCGATTGTGCAGCGGGGGGGTCCCAGGGGGGCCGGCAGCCCCCCCTGTCCAGGGGGTTTGAGGGGGGTGGGTAGCCCCCCTCTACGGGGTTCGGGGCAGCGCACCAAGAAATTTTTTTTGGACCCTATATTAGGTTGGGTGAACCTACCTATGGTTTTCGGCCCATGGTTTTGGACGCGATGGTTTTCGGTCCATGGTATTGGATGCTTCGGCATGTATAAATATGTATTGTAACATTGAAAGGAATATAATGAAAAATCAAGCTGGTAGTCTCGGTTTTGAGATCCAGTGGGAAATCTCTGTGTAAATGTGTTTTATGTGTTATGCTCTCGCATTTTTATTTTTCCTGTGATTTAGAATTCGTATGCAGGTAATTTCTGTATGGGGTTAAAACTACTTTGGTATCAGAGCTGTTTTGGCTTAAAGGGGATGCCTTTGTTGCTGAGGGGTTCGCTCGGGGCACTGTGGTAGACCCTGTTCAGTGGGAGATCTGCGAGATCGATTCTAGTGGTGAAAGAAGATGGCGAGCAGCAAAAAGATAGAGATTGAGAGTTCAATGGTCAGAGTTTTGAGTTGTGGAAACTCAAGATGGAGGATCTGTTGGTGGATAAAGATCAGTGGATCGCGGTAGATCCGGGTACTAAACCAACGGGAGTGACCGATGAAGAATGGAAGAAGTTGAATCGGAAGGCAAAGAGCACAATACGATTGTGTGTCTCAGATTCAGTATTGCTGAATGTATCAGGGGAAGCTACGGTGAAGGCTCTGTGGGACAAGTTAGGGACTTTGTACCAATCTAAGTCTCTGGTGAATAAACTATTCCTGCGGAAAAAGCTGTATAACCTGAGGATGAAAGATGGAGACTCGGTGACAGAGCATCTGAATGCATTTAACACTATGGTAAGTCAATTATCATCTGTTGATATTAAAATTTCAGATGAAGATAAGTGCATCAGTTTGTTGTGTTCTCTACAGACTCGTGGGATAGTCTGGTTATTGCAATAGGTAGCAATACAACTGCTTTGCAGTTTGATGAAATAGTCTCAGCCTTGCTGACGGAGGAGATGAGACGGAAAAATATGGACAACCAGAATGGTGATGCCTTGTCTGTACGAGGATGGTCCCAGAACATAAACAAAAATAAGTCATCGATGGGAGATCTAAATCTAGAGGGAGATCTAAATCTCCAGGAAAAACTATAAAGGTGGTGTGTTGGAAATGCGGAAAGGAAGGGCACTTCAGAAGGGAGTGTAAATCTAAAGCTCCTGATAAAGGAAAGGGATCTGATGATGCTCCTTCTACAGAGGCGAAAACCACCTTAGATGAAGGTGGGGATGTGTACTTGGCTTCTTCAAGTACACATGTAGATCATGAGGCATGGTTGATTGACTCCGGTGCATCCTTTCACTTCACTCCCCATAGAAAGGGGTTCTGCGAATATGAGAAGTATGATGGTGGTGATGTCTTTTTGGGGGATGACAGGAAGGCTAGAATCATTGGTCACGGAAAAGTAAAGTTGAAGTTGCAAGGTGGAAAGGTTAGAACACTTCCGGGGGTTTTGCATTTTCTTGCATTAGACAGAAATTTGATTT
>APFE030290556.1:115371-143717 GCA_000404065.3 Pinus taeda
TCCTAAAAATGGAGCAGAAAATCTGGTGGTCTCTGGAGAGAAGACCATGCTGTGGCATCAAAGGCTTGGACATATTGGAGAGAAGGACCTTCGAATACTTCATGGTAAAAGTATGGTAGAAGGTATGAGTAATGGCTCTTTGGATTTTGATTTCTGTGAAAATTGTGTATATGGGAAGCAGAATCGGGTGAGTTTCCCCTCTGGTGGTAAGAGGACGAAACCAATATTAGAGCTTGTGCACAGTGATGTGTTTGGACCTGTGAAGGTTCCATCACTGGGTAAGTCTGTGTACTATGTATCATTTATAGATGACTTCTCAAGGAATACATGGATATATTTCCTAAGAAGAAATCTAAAGTCTTTGACAGGTTTAAAGAATTTATGTCTGGTGGAAAATCAGACAGAGAAGAAGATAAAGGTGCCGAGGACAGATAATGGTGGAGAATTCTACAGCAAGGAATTTGAAGAATTCTGTAAGAAGTGTGGTATAGCACGGCAGAAGACTACTCCATATACACCTCAGCCAAATGGAGTCGCAGAAAGAATGAACAAGACGTTGATGGAAAGGGCAAGAAGCATGCTCAGTGGTGCCGGGTTAGGACAGGAATTCTGGGCAGAGGCGGTGGATACTGCATGTTACTTGGTCAACAGGTCACCTTCATCAGCGTTGGAGGATAAGACTCCACAAGAAGTATGGACTGGTAAGAAACCCTCTCTTTCACATCTGAGGGTATTTGGATGTGATGCATATGTACATGTTCCAAAGGAGAAACGAACCAAGTTGGATAGTAAATCTGAAAAGTGCATCTTTATTGGGTATAAGGATGGTTTAAAGGGTTATAAGCTTTGGAACCCAGTAACAAGGAAGGTTGTGTACAGTCGAGATGTGTTGTTCAGAGAGGTGAAAGATGTTATTAAACATGAAGTCCAACCAAAGGAAGCTGTGAAGATAGAGTTTGAACTAAAGGAGGAAGAATCAGACTCTGTAGCAGAGGAGGAATCAGAAGATGAAGAGCCACAAACTTCGGCTGTGAGAAGATCAGCTCGAGAAAGAAGGCAGCCAGAAAGGTAAAGTCCATCTGCTTTCTGTTCAAACTTTTCTTTGTATGTTACTGATGATGATCCCATAAATGTGAAGGAAGCAGTGGATTCAGAGGATGGAAAACTCTGGAAAGAGGCCATGGTTGATGAAATGGCATCTTTGCACAAAAATGAGGCTTGGGATCTTGTGGAGTTGCCGGCTGGAAGGAAACCCATTGGCAGCAAATGGGTGTTCAAGAAGAAGACAAATGCAGAAGGGAAGGTGGAGAAATACAAAGCTCGGTTGGTAGCAAAAGGTTATTCCCAGGTGATGGGAATTGATTTTGGTGATATTTTTTCTCCTGTTGCCGAGGTAACTTCTATTAGATTACTTTTATCTGTTGCTGCTGCTTTTGATTTTGAGGTAGAACAGATGGATGTGAAGACAACATTTCTTCACGGGGATTTGGAAGAGGAAACCTACATGAAGCAACCTGAAGGCTTTGCGTGAAGGGTAAGAAAGAACTAGTATGCAAGTTAAAGAAGTCTCTGTATGGGTTAAAACAGTCACCAAGGATGTGGTATCAGAAATTTTGATACATTTATACGGAGACTTGGCTTCACCAGAAGCAAAGCAGATCATTGTGTGTATTTTAAATTAATTGGTGACCGTGGTATTTATCTGGTCTTGTATGTGGATGATATGTTGCTGGTTGGAAATGACAAAGAAATTATCCAGGATTTGAGACCCAATTGTCCTCCAAATTCGACATGAAAGATCTCGGTGCTGCAAACTATATTTTGGGCATGAAATTAAAAGAGATCGGGCAAAGAGGAAGCTCGGGTTAAACCAGAGGAAGTATGTCGAGACAATATTGCAGAGGTTTAATATGCAGGATAGTAAACCGGTGAAGGTTCCTATTCCTGTAGGTGTGAGGTTATCTGTTGAACAGTGTCCAAAGACACAAGAAGAGGAAGAGGACATGTCCCGTGTTCCATATGCAAGTGCAGTCGGTAGCTTGATGTATACAATGGTCTGTACTAGACCAGACATTGCACATGCAGTGGGAGTATTGAGCAGGTTTATGTCAAAACCAGGGAAGGAGCACTGGACAACAGTGAAGCGGGTTTTCAGGTATTTGCGTGGCACTAGTGATTATGGTTTGTGCTACCAAGGAAGACCAGGATGGACAGAGTGTTGGATATCCGTGGCTTTGTTGATGCAGACTGGGCTGGAGATCTGGATCAGAGAAGATCTACAAGTGGGTATGTGTTTAACCTATTTGGAGGTGCAGTCAGTTGGATGAGTAAGAAACAATCTGTAGTGGCACTATCAACTACAGAGGCAGAATACAGGGCAGCCACTCATGCAAGCAGGGAAGCAGTTTGGTTGCAGAGATTGTGTTCAAGTATGGGGTTAGTACAGGGAGCTATAAGGATAGACTGTGACAGCCAAAGTGCAATTTTCTTGGCAAAGAACCCTGCTTATCATTCAAATACAAAGCACATAGATGTTCAATATCACTTTGTGAGGGATATGATAGAAGACAAAAAGGTGTTGCTGGTAAAGGTGGACACTTTGAAGAATGTTGCAGATGCATTGACAAAATATGTGAGCTTTGAGAAGTTCTCTTGGTGTAGAGAAACAATGGGCGTTTCAGGGCTGGAAAAATGACTAAGCTCTCATGTGGTCCCCAGTGGAAAGAAAACAACAAGTGGGAGATTGTTGGGTTGTGTTATATTCTTTCCAAATAGTTAACAGGGGGTTTGAGGGGTACCCATAACCCCACTTTATGGGGTCCGGGGCCGCGCCCGAAAATTTTTGGTTTTGGACCCTATGTTAGGTTGGGCGGACCCACCTATGGTTTTGTGCATGATTTTCGCACATATTTTTTGGACGTGATGGTTTTTCGGTCCATGGTATTGAATGCTTCAGCATGTATAAATATGTATTGTAACATTGAAAGGAACATAATGAAAAATCAAGTTGGTAGTCTCGGTTTTGAGATCCAGTGGGAAATCTCTATGTATATGTGTTTTATGTGTTATGCTCTCGCATTTTATTTTTCCTGTGATTTAGAATTCGTATGCAGGTAATTTTTGTACGGGGTTAAAACCTACATAGTATTTCTTACCTGCTTTATCACAATTTCTTAATCTCCAAACACTTGGAGGTGTTTGATACTAAAGCCAATGGCTTTATACAAACCTTGAACTAATGCTTCATATTCAGCAGTATTGCTTGTGCAATCAAATTCATGTCTACATGCTAACATAGTCTTTTCCCCTTCTAGGCTAACTAATATGCATCCTACTCTTGCTCAATCATTGGATTTAGATCCATCAAAAAATAATTTCCAAAATAAAGAGGTAACTACAGGTTTATCTACAAAATTTACACACTTAGAATTATCTATTCGGGAAAATTTTTCAACTTGAGATACAACAAAGTTTTCCAAGAAAGGTGAAGTATAAGCATTAAAATTTCCTAGAAATGATTCTATTGAGTAGTTTCTGATGATATTGTTGTTGTATGCAAATGGTTCATTTTCTCCTTCTAGCTTTGTGACTATGTACTTTTGATGTTTTTTGCAATCAACCCTTATTTGATTTGGCTTTCCATTATAGAGAAGCCACATGTGAGACCCATCAGTCGCAAAATAGCCATGAAGCTTTTCTGACCAGTCTCTACTAAGGATTAAGCCGCATAACTCGGGAATATCAGATACAAGAATGTCAATGACTTGACAGACTTTGGGCATTGACGAAAGTCTGATGGTTACTTGATTAAGTTCCCCAAAAACTTCGACTTGAGATCGATCTAACTGTACAATGTGTACACCAGATTTTTGGGGCTGAACATTCAACTTTGCACAAATTGTTCTAGGTAAAATGTTAGATGAAGCTCTTGAATCAAACAAACAATTGTGTAAGTTTCTATTAAAAATTTCAAAAGTAAGGAGAAATGGAGGAGTATGGGATTTATATCTTCCTCCAATCAGAGCAATGTCGGTTGGATCAATTTTTTTTAAAGAGGTGCTAGGGGGTCATCCCATTTCTTGGGAAGCTTGTGAGATCACAACAGTAGGAAGAGGTGAAGTAGGTACTGCTTTGAGTTCCTGAAGGAGTAGCTTCTTCTGATGTTTCAACTTGCTAAGCTCATGAAAGGTGATGTTTTCCCTAGTCTTTTTCATATCATCAACAATATTATATTCCATTTCATCAGATACTCTTAGGGTTTTAGTTGAAGGTGGAGAATTCAATTGAGAAGGAGTAGTTTGAGTGGATTTTTGTGAAGATTTCTTACATGCTTTTTTGTCCCTGGGAGGTGGCGTTGAAGCCTTCTGGTTTGGATTTGTTTGTGTCAAATAAACAGGGTTTTTACTTTGGGTGGCAACACACAGTGCTTCTTGTGTTTCTTCGTTAGGAAGTATAAAATCCCACATTCCTTGTAACTCTGCCACCTTCATCATCTGTTTATTCTCCATTTGTTGAAACTTCATCTTCCTCTCCATCTGATTCAACATTTGATATAGCATTTGGAGGTTTAGGATCAGCAAGGGAGTTCCTTTTAAATGGCCTAAAAGATTTCTTAGAGGAAGTCTCTGCTACCTGTTTTTTAATATCAACCATTTCATTAGACACGGTTTTCAGGACTTTTTGCAAACTTTCAAGATCAAAAGGATATTTTGGTGGTTTCTTCTTGGATTCCTCCCTAAAAGTCACTTTCTTGAATTTTCATTCTTATAATGCATTTTTCTTATCTACGGCTAGAATGCATTTTTCTACAGCAATTGCCTCTTTCATATTTTCTGCCAAAGTTGGATTGGCATCTCTATCGACAAAAATAGTTGTGCTTGAAGGGACAACAAAAATATACCACTCATTTTGGACCTCATTGCTGGGCTTAGATGTCGTTGGTATCTTATTCAATAATTTATTGAAGCGAGAGTTGAAGTCTTTTATTGGTTCTTTAGGTTCGGCTTTCAAATTGGGGTGATCATTGATTAGGGTAGTCGTGGATCTATCATCTCTGAATTTAGTTAAGAACTGCTCTTGAAAAGCATCCAAACTATTAATAGAACGTGGTGGTAATGAAAAGTACCATCATCCTGCAACTGCTTGTAAAGTATATGGAAATAATCTTACAACTACATATTCTTCTACTACATTCAAGTCAATGGACAACATAAAATTGTTTATGTGTTCCTCAGCAAGTAGGCCATTTTCAGGATTGAACTTTGGTAACCATTTCTCTAGATGGGTTGGCAATGTATGTAAAGGTGCAGCCATCCTAACAGCTCCTGGATTTGTCCATGGCCTTTGAGGAGGTTGATCCATTGTTGGTATCCGAGAAGAGGAAGATGTCGCAGTGGTTGAAGGTGATTGGGTAGAGGAAGATGGAGTTCCAGTACCTGTGTAAATCATGATACGGAGTGGTGAGGTGGATGATTGGTCTTGTGATGATATGGATGGAATGAATGAAGATGATGATTGTTTTGATGAAAGAACCTCGCTGTGAGATTTAGATAGTGTCTTCTTAGCTTTCTTACGGCTTGGTAGAGGGAATTCGAATGGTGGGATTCCAAATTTTTCTCTATGTGCTCTAGTTAACCGTTGAGATGGGGTAAATCAGAGGTAACACTATTTTGGGATAACTCAGATTCCTCTTGAGATATCGAAATCCCCTATAATTTATGAATCAAAGATTGGACTTCTGGGAGTTCAATAGAAGAAGAATGATTTGGCTTCTTTGGGATTTTAGCAATGGGCTCTGTAGTTGTCTTTACAAATTCTCGCTTAGGATTAGGAGATTTGGAATGCGATCGAGAAGTTGGAGGTGATGGTGAGGGAGTTTTACTCTTAAAATGGCCTGTTAATTTGGATTTACTTGCCATTCACAGTCAGGCCCTCCTTCTAGCGCCAAAATTTTGAAGCCTCAAAAATCGTTGCTTACAACATGGGGGAAAACCACCCGGTCTGGACCTTGGTTGGTAGCTCCTTTTCCATTTGGTATAGTGGCTCCGACTGGGGATAATGGGACCAGTTTCCCAATATAAATTATGATAGTGCTGATGGGGTGATATATGATAGTTCGGAGGAATGTTTAAGTTAATAGTAATCTAATCTAAATGAATAATCACATGCATATATCCTAATTTAAACACTAGCTAGTTATGACTATAACCGGGAATAAAGTTGGAATATGCAATCTACAATAATGTCCTAGAGAAATAGGTAATAAAGATCATTCAACTGCAATAAGGAATGAAATCGTTTTAATAATAATCGTTTCAAATAAATAGTTAGCCGAAACGATTGTGAAAGATATATCGCATAAGAAAGTATTCACATATTCAACATAAAATTTAGGCCATCAGCATACAAAAGTAAAATAATGGTAACAAAGATTTAAACTTTCATACATAAACAATTTGAAGAAAAATTTATTTCTTAATACATAAATAAAACAAAATCATAAGATAAAACTACCATTTGTAATAAGTTTTTCTCATGTTTTTCAGTAATATTGACCTATTTCCAATCAATCCAACATCATCTAAGAGTACAAAAGTGAAATTTCAGTGGAATATGCTAGATAAAATGAAAATAAATCATGTTCCATTCATTTCACTAGAACTTCCTCAAAGGGAAAGAAGTGCATGTTTTGAGGATTGTTCTTAATAAAATTTCTGGACCCCTCTCTAAATGCATGAGAGGGGTTTAAATACTAAATTATAAATCCTAAGAATATATTATTACAAAAAGAGTTGAGGAGGTTTAAACGACCTTCCTCAAATTATGTGAAACAAAACTAAAATAGAAATAAAACATGGTGACTAACTCCTTTGCAGATGTCTGTCATTAGTTTGAGCTGTGTCAGTCGGCCGATTGTAGATTTCAACTGCCCAGTGAACACAACATCGGTTAGTGCTAGCACCATTTTCTGCGTGGAAGTGGTTACGTATCACAAGGTCATCCACTGGCTGTAAGGTTTAACTAAATATTGCTAGTACGCATCCTAGTTTAACCTGGTCATTTGCCTAATTGCTTCCTCTTTTTCATGTGTTGCCTACCTTCACTATTGTTTAAGATGTTTGAAATTTGGAAGAAAACCCAGTACAGTCTCTACCACCAGGTTGGCGTTGTGTAAATTCTCATTGATGTTTTCAATAACACTATTTGTTGTTGCTGCTACGACCGATGTTGCCTTTTCTGCTTGTCTAAGCCGAGAATCCCAGTTTGCAAATAGAATCTCTTTTTGTGACTCTTCCAGTTTAGGTAAATTGACCTTTCTCCCATCCTCTGAATTCTGCCAGGTGATGAAGTCGGAAACTTTTTTCAAGACTTTATCATATTCAAGTCTTATGTCAACGACTTGACTAATTAACTTATCACTAGTCTCGCAATAAGGACTCAACTACGAGATCTTCTGGCATAGAAGTTATTTTTGGTGCATTAGCTGGGAATTAAGGTTGAACACTTCAATTATAAAATGATCAATTTTTTGGAATATCCTTATAATTGTCAATTATTGCTTGTATGTGCGCTTACTTTTATGCTAATCTGGCTTGATGTTTTATTTTCATCTGCTCGAATTCTTGCTAGAGCTTGGCTATTTGCAATTCCACTTGTTGGTTAGATTTTTCTTTCTCTAACTGTTGTTCCAACATCACAATTTTATTTCCCTTTTCTCTGAGAAACATTTGTACCTCTGTTGATTTATCAATAATCGATGTAGCATAGGCTCCTACAAAAAATACTATAGTTTAGTAAGGTTCTCAGATGGGTCGAGGGGTGAATCTTTCAAGGCAATATCCATTGATTCATTATCAGAAGTAGTAGCAACTATAGCATCCAACTTTGTCTTCTTTCTTTGCCTTTTGAGGATAGCTTTGTGGGTTGGGATATAGAACACATCTAAAGGAGGAATCTCCTCAATTTTCCACGATTTAAGGGCAAGATTTGGGGAAATATGCTACCAAGAAAGCATTGATGGCTCAGAATTGGGGGGAACAGTCGAATTTGAATTCAAAAGGCGCTATAAAACTCTAGGGGCTAGCCACAAAACAACACTTGTTCATTTGAGTTTTGAGTAGTTGATTAGAGCCCAGAGTGTTGAGCACCAAGCAATATTGAGCCCCAAAGTTAACGAAGGACCACAGACAGCTCAAACAAGATGATGACTACCAGGAGAGGTGTGGGTTTTGTAGAAAGAACCGCCGATGAAACCACGCAAAACCCCATGGTTTAGGATGTTCCCTGAGATGCTGGGAACGCGTCGGAAATCTCAAAATTGCCTCGGACACCGAGGCCTAATAAAGATAAATAGGCAATGGGACCAGTTCGCATGTCCCCACGAAATCTGCAGTTCGGTAAACTCTCAATGGAAGAAAAGGGCAAGACTGTCACCATTCAGATCGATGACGAGGAGGAGGACCTACAGACTCTCATCGATGAGATAGAGGAAGCAAAAGACATGGAAGAGGACATCCAGCCGGTGTGCTCCGCAGCAAAATTTCTTGAGTATGTCCCTCATGAAAAGGGAAAACCAGCATATCAAAGGACCTGGATGCCACTAAGAGCACACTCCAGATCGCGCTCCTCCCCGATGGAATTGTGTTTGAGGGCTCCCACCTGGGTCGCGTGCCCATAATGAAGTTTGAAGATTGGGACCTCATAGACAGTGAGAAGTTCCCACACTTAGAGATGGAGAGCCTCATGAATCAGAGCATAGAGGGGCCAGTCACAACACTAGAGTCGCGAAAATGGTTGCACGGTGTGGAGAAGGTCAGATTACTTCATCTGTTGTGGATTCCACACTTTCATCGCATGCCTATCACTATTTTTGTCATCAGACAACTGCTTTTCCTAGTGCATGATGGGTACTTATGGCTAGAGGAGCCTATTCCCATCACGACGGATCTCATCCATAGAATATCCTGGCTACCCTGTAAGGGAAAGGATCCCTCAGCGATAGCAGGAAAAAGCGGAGATTTTGTGCTTGCGGAGGCCATGAAGAAAAAATACAAGCTTGAGAAGAAAAAGAGGGGTTACGCAATCAACAACATCAAAGATAAAGGGGTGCCTGGCCGGGAAGGTAATGAGAAAATGTGGCGACAATGAGGTACCAGTGCTAGTAGTTGCGTTGGCTGAACAATGCGCAGAGGGGGTCCAATTCAACTATGCCGAGTTCCTCTACGAGGAATTCTTGACCAACTACAAGGAAGCCCAGGATTAGGGTAATACATTCCACTACATGTTGTTTCTCTTGTCCATTTTGCTGGTAATAGGAGAACTTCCCGAGGACAATCAATTCCCTATCATTAAACAAGACATACCAGAGGCCGCAAAGTACACATCGCTCTAGGCCGCTAAGGACACAAAGCAAATTCGCAGGAAAAAGATCTTCTAGGTGCTCATAGAGTCGAGCATCCGGATGTGGATCAATAGATGGCCGCGCCTGTCCCCCACAGTGCACAACAGTCTGTGGAGCTTTGCAGACTTCAAGGCGGACCTGCATAATGTTTACATCAAGGCGCATAAGGATCCGGCGTAGCAGTGGACCAAGCCCCCCTTCATCACCATTAATGATGCAATCTTTTCAGTGTTAGAATCATGGCCCCCCGAGTGGTGCGTGCCGGACTTGGTAGAGTTGGATAGGACAGTAGCAAAAAAACAAAAGGATGAGGCCAAGTTGTGCGTCACAAAGTTGGCCAAGAAGAGGCACAATGAAAAAGTGGCCGCGGAGGTAAGGGATGTCCACGAGGCAGCAAGGGCAGCCATGGAATAGGCAAAGGCTGCCAAAGAAGCAGCAGCAGTGCAGGCAATAGGAGCCACCACAACACAAGAAGAGGAGGGCCAGGACTTGTCTACAGGACAGGAAGCAGAGGACACAGAAGAAGGTGCAGACCTTGGCACAACTTCCACCCAACTGAAAAGGCCACGTGTCATAGAGAGATCGGGTCCACGAAAAAAGGTCAAGGCATTAAAATTGGCCATCGACCCGATCACATTAACAGAAGGCAACCTCTACAACATCGGTGACACGGTTCGTGAGGTCACCAAGGAAGTGCTCAAGGAAGCCATGTTGAAGCAGCAGATTGTGTTGGGGGGCCTAAGGGCACAGCTGCAGGAACTACAGGTGTGCCCCCCACAGGCAAGAACTATAGCCACCTATGACGCAACAAGCACATCAGCAGAAAAAAAGCTGCTACGCGCAAAGATGGCCAACACCATAGTGCTACCGGAAGGAGCGCCAAAAACAGAGAAAGAGGACGACAAAGCCATGGTGGGCAGGATCAAGGGACTTGGCCTAAATTTGGCTGTCCTTCCGCGAGACACATTGTACCAACTGCAGGATGGCATAACAGTAGAGCTCCACGCCAGGGAGGGCCGTGCGATTCAGGTGATGAGTGAGAAAAAGATCAACATCAAACAACTCAGCCTATAGCGTGACGAACTAGTGTCACAAAACCATCAAATTGTGCAGATAGTTGATGAAGCATGTCGGCGAGTCCCAGAGTTGTCCATCGTCGTAGACCTACCAATAGAGATGCAGATCCACTGTCTGGCAAGTGGAGTCTGAAGCGTGCACAAAGAAACAACGCGAGTGCAGCTGGAGTTGGATCTCTAGATTGTCGAGCTACAGTGGAAGGCGTAGCCTTCCACTCCTCTAGAAGTTAGAGAGTAGTGCATTAGTGCTATTAAAAAAGGATTGGAAGAAATTGGATGGGCAGTGCAGGACTATATCGGTATGTTGGACGAAGCCTTTGGCATCCTCACAACCTTGTAGGAGGACCCCAACATACAATGTCTGGAAACAAAAGCATGTGAGATCCAGGAGAAATATGATAATGTAAGGGGAACTGCACAGATAATTGTCCTCACCCGACGACTGGCAAAGATGCAGCAAGCAAGGGCACTGAAAGAGCAGGTGGATACTGCAAGAAAGAAAGAGGCACTTCTCAAATCGCACATCCATCCATGGATTGATGAGGCCTTCACCATTACGGTAGATATTGAGGGAAATCTCGCACATATGCGTGGATTCTACTTGCTTAGGCAGGCAGATGATTCTAAAAAAAAGCATCGGAAGAGTGCATGCAGTAGGTCTAGAGAACCGCAAAATAGTGTGCCGCAGACCTCTGAGCAGTATGAGACCAGTTGGAGGGGCTCTGCGCCAAGATCACCACACCAACAGAGTGACTCGAAACAAGTCATAATGATTGTGTTGGGGGCTTGTTGGGCATGGAATTCCCCCACAACATGTTTTGGGGCTCAAAGCCCAAGTTTTGGTCAAAGGTATTGTAAGACTCCGCGAATTGCGAATGCAGAGCGCGAAGTATAGGTTGAGTCATAGGGTTGTCCGCCCTAAAGTATCATAAAGTAATGCAATGTCATGTCGGCCTACCCATGGTCCACGGACTATGGGATTGTATAAATAGAGTGAGGCTCTAAGTTGTAAATATAACGAGCAAGAGAGAAAGGAATATGAATGGTTTGAGCATAGAGGAAGAGTCTAAGTGTACTGGGTTGTCGTAGTAGGAAGAGGCTCTGCAGCTGAGTGTGCAGAGGCCTAGTAGAGTCCACAGTTGAGTGCGTGAACCCTTGCAGCTGAGTGCGTAGGGAGGTGTCGAGTCTGTAATCTTGATCGAAGAATAATAAAGAGAAGTTGATTCCTATTTTTGTGTATCTGCTTGTACATTGCCTTCTTTACGTTTATACTATTTTATTTATCGCGCGCACTGATATGATTGTTGGATATGTTGTAATAATCACTAGTCTTACACAAATAAGTTAAGTAATTAGGTAATTACAAATTAAATAGCAAGGAACTTGGGTATAATACAGGTTGCGCCCCGAGTAGGGCTGCGTGGAAGCAGCATCACAGGTTGCAAAGAAATAGCAAGTGCATGTAGCGACATGCACGCAGGGTCAAACCATGGACCTCTAGAACATTAGACATCCCTAGGGTGCGGAAACCTAGTTCTAGCACCCTCCCATACTACTACGGGTGAGACCTCAGTCCGCGCTCCACAAACTATTTTTGAAAGGGCCAGTAGTACAGGGATTTTCTTGGCTAAATCACCTCTCAACCTGGGTTAGGCCCATACAATCCAACAAATGATTCCGTTGCCGGGACCGGGATCTGCATAAGGGATGTTTGATGTTGTGCCACTGGAATCCAACAAAGAAAGAAATTGAAGAGTCGTTGGACAAGAAGATTCATGAGTTCACGGCGCAGGAAAACAAAAATCCGAGAGTATCTAAGGAATAGTGATTGCAGAGCTACTTGCATATGGAAATCCACGAAATTTTCTTTGCATCCTTTCCTTCTAAGCTGTATGAGTGGATTGCAAAGTTAGCAGACAGCCAGGGAAGGTGTAGGCTCAACAAACCAATAGTTGGACTCCAGAATTAGTGTGCAGAATAGAAGTGTTGAGAGATAAGATCGCGTGAGTTGTGGACCATTGGATCGACCGAATAATAGGAGGATTTATCACTGAGTTTGCGGTAGACACGACCATTAGCTATAGTGAGGTGGAGCGACGTTTCCTCAAGGGACCACGAGGTAAGTATATTAAATCTTTGAACATTTGGATTAAGATGTTATTGTGTGAAAAGCAAGTTTTGTGACTAAATTAATGTTTTGAGCTATGCAAAGCGGGAATATATACAAAAGTGGAGGTAGCAAAGAATTAGAAACCAGTCCCTTAATTTCACCCTCACGGGAGAGCAAGGAAGAGCTCGTGAAAGTTTCTCTGAGAAGCGCAGTTAGTTTGATAAGGTAGTGAATTCTGCGTTTACCACCTCCACCCACACCACCACCCATCTCACCCTCCTCACCTCCATCTCCACCCACCCCACCACCACCACCACCTTAGTTCAGTATGATGAGTGCGATCAAACTACCAGTATTCAAAGGAGTGGGGAATGAAGATCTAGACCAATTATGGTTCGTGGTAATAGTATGGAAAGCACAAGGCATCATGGATGAAAATATTAAGAAGGCTACGCTGGTGAGCATGCTGTAGGATCGTGCATTAACATGGTATATTAAGCATTCTAATGACCACCCAAATGCAGGAATCGCAGAAATCCAGGCCGCGCTGAACAGGGAATTTAGTAGGCAAAAGTCAGAGACACAATCAATAATTAGGTTTAAGGAGATCGTGATGCTCCCATGTGAGACCCCTTGGGATCTGGACCAAAGTCTGAAGAGTACGATTCACGAAGCCAATATGATGTTGAAAGATGGACATCATCGCACATGGTTTGTAGCATCACTGACACCGCACTTAAGCATGACGTTGTCACAGCAAAAACTTTCCACCCAGGCCGAAGTGTTGGAAATGGCAATGAGATTACATGAGACCCCTATACAAGACCCTGGGTTGGGAGTCCAACAAATCCACGTGTAATTGCAAAATTTGTCTCTGAAAATGCAAATTTTGAAACATGACAGGACACCTCGGTTGAAGGCGTGCGAGGAGGTATGGTGCATAAAAGGAAAAGGCCTTGGACATGACAAGGACCACTGTCTAGTGTTCGTGAACTACTTGGCAGGAAGAGGGCCGATGTCGTTAATACATAAGGCATGGGTAGGACAGAGCATGACGTCTGCATTATGGTGCGTGATCTGTCAGATAGGAGGAAAAAACACTATGGATAATTGTCAGCTGTTGCAGAAATATACATAGACGTCCCAACAATTGTTTTGTAATTTCTACAGGTCGGTAGGCCATGATGAACGCACTTGCTGAAGCTACGAACTAATGATGGATCAAACTCCTGCCTACAGGGTGCAGATCAAAACATGAGTTCTCGACCCAAATGCAGGGATGGTGCGTGCTATATTTCAGGGGCGCAGTCGAGGTCGAGGTGGAATGGGACGAGGAAGGGGTCATGGACAACTAATTTGTTACAATTGCGGAGAGCCAGGGCATTATGCCCATGATTGTACAAGCTTGTCAAGGACATCATGTTGGTATTGTACTCAGTTTGATCATGAGGCAAAAGACTGCCCTTCGCTAATAGTGAGGATGCGCGAAAAAGGGGTACTCCATCCCCTTGTGACTCAGAATTTGTAAATGATGAGGTCTGAGCTGCGTGAAGAAGACCCAAATGTAAACATGATGCTCAGGAGCGATCTGACCAACAAGCAATGATAAGGGGAAGCAGTGAGAAGAAAGTGTGTGGTTGCGCAAGGCTCCTATAAAGGAACCCAAATTTGATTTAGAATGCGCGAAGGAGACATTCATGGAAGCTAAGAAGAGCTTCATGGAGGCCTCCACTTCAGGTAGTAAGGACCAACTAAAACCAGGGATGGATCCTTCAATGCTCACTACCTTTATGGAGACATGCATGAAACTGTTCCACGATAGCAAGGCAGTCAAAGTACTACATGAACTTATCACTAGGTGCGTGGGGTCAGGAGAACTGCACGTGTATCAGAAACTTGGAAAGCATGCATTACGCAGAGGAAGGGAAATGAGGTTGACTGCGCAAATCAGCGAGTATGAAATGGATCAAGTAATCTTGGATCTCAGATCGGACGTGAATTTACTGCCAAAACAAACATGGGAATGCATGGGCAGACCCGTGCTACAGTGGTCTCATATCCAGTTACGAATGGTGAACCAACAGAAGATTTTTCCCATGGGAAGATTGCAAGGGGTAACAGTAGACATTGAAGGTGTGAGCGCATAGGCAGATTTTGAAGTGATAGAGATTGTTTATGATAGTAATTCCTATCCCACACTACTAGGAATAGACTAGGCCACCAATATGAACGGAATCATAAACCTGAAGAAGCACAAAATTATCTTTGAGAAAAATTCACTACGCGTAGTAGTACCGCCAGATCCAATCGAAGGAGCATGATACACTAAATCGGTGCGCGACAATGATAGTGATGACGATTTCGATTGTATTTACAAGATAACTACATGAGAATAGGATTGGGTGAATCTGATTGCAGATGGAAGAATTTTGTGGGAGCGCGAAAGCTCTGGCACTTTAGATTCAGATGAAGAAGTAGAACGATGGCATAATCGATTGCACGAGGTAACAACGCCTAATTTCAACATGATGATTAGATCACTACATTGCATGAAAATAGAGGCAAGGGAGCTGCCGACATATAATGGATTAACAACGGTGGATGAATTTCTGAGCAACTTTGAAAGTGCAATACTACAACAACAGTGATTCGATGCTCTGAAACAGGCGCTACACACAACACCCGCACGATGGTGGGGTACGCATAAAGGAAATTTTGAGGACTGGCATGGATGCAGAAGGATGATGCACCTACATTTTGGAAAACCCCAGCTCCGAACAAAAGCTAGTCAGCAAGGGTGGAACAACTTGTGCTCCCACCTTTCCCGATGGGTACAGACATATGCTGTACAACCCGCACAAGCGCACACCACCCCCAGAATAGAGAATCGGAACAAACCATAATAGCTACCAATTATCCACGAAAAAGAATTCAATAGGGTGTGTGGAGTACTGAACAAGGTTCACTTGGCGAGACAAACTGATTGGGACCTACGCGTGCCAGTGGTTTGATGGGCATATAGGACCATATGCAAAACCCTGAGTGCGGAGACGATTCCAAAGGTGCGGAACGAAGTAGAGACAGTAATCTCTGAATAGAATACAAAAAGAAATATGCACGTAATGGCTCCCGCAGTTGTGATAGTGCGCGACGACTAGGACGAAGAAGTCACAAAGCTACACGAGGTCAAACATATAAGGATTCAGAAAGCCATTCGGTGAGGGAACCCTAGACTTCACGAACTTGAAAAGGACCGGGTACAATTGAGGAAGAAAAGAAATTTGATGGACACTGAGATCAAGAGGCTAGAAAATGAGATCATACAAGCATGTCTCATCGATAAACCAAGGATGACAAGGCAAGATATGGATGATCATACCACTGCATTAGAATATTGTCGTTGAGAATTTATGACTTTGCTGCCATGGCTACAACTGCACCTCACCAAACGTAGTAACTAGGGGAGCGCACTAGATACAATAGAACATGTGGCGCCAGCTGTCGTAAAGGCAATTGTAGAGTTTCTATGGAGTATATTGAAAGGCGTGTTGAAGTCTCACACAGGTGGTACGACCAGCAGACTAGCTGTAGGGAGCACAGTCTCAGCGCTCCAGGGAGTTGAAAGAGAGCACAATACTATAAAAGAGTTTGTTTGGGAGCTGCGTGATGAGGGAGGTGCACACAGAATCAACATGTTACAAGGGTTGCAACCATGCAAGGGGGGGTGTACTGCCACGCGGGTAGGCTGGGAAGTGACCGTTGGTGTCACTATTCATGATAAGATGTCTGATTTAAGGAAAAAGGGAGCCAGCGATGGAATTTAAGACACGAATTAAGGGCAAGATTTGGGACAATCTGCCACCAAGAAAGCATTGATGGCCTAGAATTGGGGGGAACGGTCGAATTTGAATTCAAAAGGCACTATAGAACTCTAGAAGCTAGCCACGAAACAACACTTGTTCATTTGAGATTTGAACAGTTGATTAGGGCACAGAGTGTTGAGCGTCGAGCAAGATTTGAGCCCCAAAGTTCGTGAATGACCACAGATAGCTCAAACAAGATGCCAACTACCAGGAGAGGTGTGGGCTTTGTAGAAAGAACCGTCGACGAAACCATGCAGAACCCCACGGTGTAGGATGTTCCCGGAGATGCTAGGAATGCGCCGGAAATCCCGAAATCGCCTCAAACACCGAGGCCCAAGAAAGATAAATAGGCAGCGGGATTAGTTCACATGTCCCCATGGAATCTGCGGTTCGGTAAACTCTCAATGGAAGAAAAGAGCAAGATTGTCACTATTAAAACCGATGACAAGGAGGAGGACCTACAGATTCTCGTTGATGAGATAGAGGAAGCAGAAGACATGGAAGAGGACATCTAGCCGGTGCGCTCTGCAGTGAAATTGCAGTAGTACGTCCCTTCGCGGAAAGGGAAAACTAAGATACCAAAGGACCTGGATGCCACTAAGAGTGCACTCCAGACCCCCGCTCCTCCCTGATGGAATTGCATTTGAGGGCTCACACCTGGGTCATGTGCCCACAATGAAGTTTGAAGATTGGGACCTCACGGACAATGAGAATTTCCCACACTTAGAGACAGAGAGCCTCATGAAGCAGAGCATGGAGGGGCCAGTCACAACACTAGAGCTGCGGAAATGGCTATGAGGTGTGGAGAAGGCTAGATTACTTCATCTGTTGTGGATTCCACACTTTCACCGTGTGCTTATCACTATTTTCGTCATCAAGCAGCTGCTTTGCCTGGTGCGTGATGGGTACTTATGGCTCGAGGAGCCTATTCCCATCACGGTGGATCTCATCCATAGAATTTCCCTGCTCCCCTGTAAGGGAAAGGACACCATGGTGATAGCAAGAAAAAGCAGAGGTTTGGCTCTCGTGGAGGCCATGAAGAAAAAATACAAGCTTGAGAAGAAAAAGAGGGGTTACACAATCAATAACATCAAAGGTAAAGGGGTGCACATAGCCACCCAACTCCTGGCCGGGAAGGTAATGAGAAAATGTCGCGGTGATGAGGTACCAGTGCTGGTAGTTGAGCTGGCCAAACAATATGCAGAGGGAGTCCAATTCAAATGGGCTAAGTTCCTCTGCGAGGAATTCTTGACCAACTGCAAGGAAGCCCAGGAGTAGGGTAAGGCATTCCACTATGCGTGTTTTCTCTTGTCCATTTTGCTGGTAACAGGAGAACTGCCCGAGGACAGTCAGTTCCCTAGCATTGAACAGGACTTACCAGAGGCCACAAAGTGCGCGTCACTCTGGGCCACCAAGGACACAAAGCGGAATCATGAGACAAAGATCCTCTGGGTGCTCATGGAGGTGAGCATCTGGATGTCGATCAATAGATGGCCGTGCCTGTCCCCCACAGTGCACAACACTCTATGGAGCTTTGCAGGCTTCAAGGCGGACATGCATAATGTTTACATCAAGGTGCATAAGTATCCAGCACAACAATGGATAAAGATACCCTTCATCGTTGTTGATGATGCAATATTTTCAGTGTTAGAATCATGGCCCCCCGAGTGGCGTGCCCTGGACCTAGCGGAGTTGGATAGGACAGTAGCACAGAAACAAAAGGATGAGGCCAAGTCGCGTGTCACGAAGTTGGTTGAGAAGAAGCGCAATGAAAAATCAGTTGCGGAGGTAAGGGCTATCCGCGAGGCAACAAGGGCGGTCACAGAATAGGAAAATGCCACCGAATAAGTAGCAACAACGCAGGAAACAGGGGCCACCACAATGCAAGACGAGGAGGGCCAGGACTTGTCTATAGGATAGGAAGCAGAGGACATAGAATAAGGCACAGACCTAGGCACAACTTCCACCCAACTGAAAAGGACTTGCGTCATAGAGAGATCAGGTCCACGAAAAAAGTTCAAGGCATCCAAATTGGCCATCAACCCGATCACATTAATAGAAGGTGACCTCTACAACATCAGCGACATGGATTGCAAGGTCACCAAGGAAGCACTCCAAGAAGCCATGTCGGAGCAGCAGATTGTGTTGGGGGCCCTAAGGGTGCAGCTGCAAGAACTACAGGTGAAAACCCCACAGGTAGGAACCATAGCCACCTCCAGCATAGTAGGCACATCAGCAGTAGAACAGCTACTATGCGCAAAGATGGCCAACAACATAGTGCTACTCGAGGGAGTGCTAACAGTAGAGAAAGAGGACAATAGAGCCACGGTGAGCAAGATCAAGGGACTTGGCCTATATTTGGCTACCCTTCCACGAGACACATTGTACCAACTACAGGATGGCATAACAGCAGAGCTTCGTGCCACTGAGGGTCGCGCGATTCAAGTGATGAGTGAGCAAAAGATCAACATTGAACAACTCAGCCTGCAGCGTGACGAACTAGTGTCACAGAACTAGCAGATCATGTAAACAGTTAATGAAGCATGTCGGCGAGTCCCAGAGTAGTCCATCACCATAGACCTACCAACTAAGATGTGGATCCACTGTCTAGCAAGTGGAGTTTGAAGCACGCGCGAGGAAACAACGCGAGTGTAGTTAGAGCTGAATCTCGAGATTGTTGAGTTGCGGCTGAAGACACAACCTTCCACTCCTCCAGAAGTTAGAGAGCAGCACATTAGCGCTATTCAAAAAGGATTGGAAGAAATTGGATGGGCAGTGCAGGACTGTACCGGTATGTTGGACCAGGCCTTTGGCGTCCTCATAGCCTTGCAGGAGGACCCCAACATACAGCACCAGGAAATAGAGGTGCGCGAGCTTCAGGAGTAGTATTATAATGTAAGGGGAACTGTGGAGATAATCATCCTCACCCAATGCTTGGCAAAGATGCAGCAAGCAAGGGCACTGAAAGAGCAGGTGGATGCCACAAGACAGAAAGAGGCACTTCTCAAAGCATGTGGCAAACCATGGATTGATGAGGCCTTCACCATTACAGCAGATATTGAGGGCAAGCTCACACAGATGCAGGGACTCTACATGCTAAGGTAGTCAGCCGATCCTCACAAAGAAGCATCGGAAGAGTGCATGCAGCAGGTCCAACAAACTGTAGAACAATGCGTCGCAGACCTCCAAGAAGTATGAGACCAGTTGGAGTGGCTCTGCACCAAGGTCACCACACCAACAGAGTGACTCGGGATGAGGAATCCACCCACAACATGTTTTGGGGCTCAAAGCCCAACTTTTGGTCAAAGATAATATAAGAATATATGAATTGCGGACGCGGAGTGCGAAGTATAGGTTCAGTCATAGGGATGTCTTCCCTAAAGTATTGAAAAGTAATGTAATGTCATGTTGGCCTACCCATGGTTCGTGGACCATGGGATTGTATAAATAGAGCAAGGCTCTAAGTTGTAAATATAACGAGCAAGAGAGAAATTAATACAAATCGTTCGAGCATAGAGGAAGAGTCTAAGTGTATTGGTTCATAGTAGTAGGAAGAGGCTCTGCAGTTGAGTGTGCAGAGGTCTAGTAGAGTCCGCAGCTAAGTGCGCAGACCCCTGCAGCTGGTTGCATAGGGCAGTGTCAAGTCTGTAATCTTGATTGAAGAATAATAAAGAGAATTCGATTCCTATTTCTTTGTATCTTCTTGTACATTGCCTTCTTTACGTTTATATTTTTTTATTTATCATGCACACTGATATGATTGCTAGATATTCTGTAATAATCACTAGTCTTACACAAATAAGTTAAGTAATCAGGTTATAATAGATTAAATAGCAAGGAACTTGGGTATAATATAGGTTATGCCACGAGTAGGGCTGCACAGAAGCAGCATCATAGGTTGCGAAGAAATAGCAAGTGCGCATAGTTGTGTGCGCGCAGGGTCAAACCGCGGACCTCCAAAAGCTCATTAGACATCCCTAGGGTGCAAAAACCTGGTTCTAGCACCCTCCCATACTACTTTGAGTGAGACCTCAGTTCGTGCTCCGTGGAATGTTTCCAAAAGGGCCAGTAGTATCAGGATTTACTTGGCTAAATCACCTCTAAACCTGGGTCAGGCCCATACAAGCCAACAACATCCCTTCCTCCTAGAACTACACAATGTATAGTCATTGCCTACCAGAACTACACATTTCACAGTCATGCTACTCAATCTTGGTCTCCTGTCCTCCACAATTGTGTAATCAAGCCTCACTGTCAATCTCCTTTTGTGCATTGCATAGTGGCAAGAAACAAGCTACCTCCTTGCCTTCCTGAGTTGTGCAACTGTGTAATCCTCTAGCCTCTCTCTCCTGCATTGCACATTACAAAGTCTAAGTGGGAAAGCTTGCCTCATTGAGCTCCTCAACTATGTAGTCTTTTTTCCTAAGCGTCCAGAACTGCACCTTGTGTGGTCAAAAGTACCAGTCCTCTGCTCCTGGCCTCTGGAATTGCACATTGTGAAATCCCTTAGCCTTCCTCCCAATCCAGTACCCAGTTCTAGCTCCATCAGTGATTTTCATGAAGCATGTTAGACTATGAGTTTTCTAGACTAATGTCATATTATCATGAGTGATTTTCATTTACAGGTACTATATATTAACATGACAAGATGCTGATTGAAGAAAAGGAGAAGGAGACAATTCTATAAGACACTTGTGAAGTGGTAGAGACATGTTGATCATTGAACAAGAAGATGAAGGTACACTAGTTTGCGATGGAAGTTGGAAGATCAAGATCATAGTGAAGACTCCCTATTTCCAGCCACTTGGAGGGTGAAGAAGAACAAAGTAGATCTTTCATGAAAATTAATTACTATACAAACCTCTCATGAAGATTAAATACAAAGAAACAAGAAGAATAGCTTGCCATTTCCATGTCATCATTGTTAAGTTGCGACTTGTACCAGTCTCGTCACAATGTCATGTGTGTCCATATGTCTTTCCACATCATTTTTGGATGTAATGATGTAATTATTGAAATAAAAGGATAAAATTCAGTTTTTGGAAGTGCAAGGGTCATATGTGGAATATGAAAAGTCACATAGTCATATATGGACAAAAGAGTCTTTAGTAAAAGTTTAAAAGTCATATATAAGTCCAAAGGTCACATTAGAAGTGCAAGAGTCACGAGGGTAACTCAAGAGTCATAGGGGATATGAAAGATCATTCCTCTTGTTATAAAAGAAACCTAATAACTCAAGAAAATGGATTTTGGAGGCTTAGCCTTTAGAGAGCTAGCCTTGTCTTCTCTAGCTTAGCATAGGAGAGAATGTCATTCATTGGAGAAGAAATAAGTGGGTTAATGTTCCACTATTGGAGCTAGTGGCTAGCCATTTTTACCATGTACTTAGATCTTTCACCTAATAATCAAAACCTCGATGGGCCAATGCATCTTCATGCATGTATCTTGAATATAGTAAGACTATTCTTTATATGTTTGTGTCATGTGTTTTTTCACATGTACTAAGGAAATTGAACTATTTTGGTGGATTTCGTACTTATCTTATTGAATGTGTGTTTTATTTTATTTAATGATCATTGTGTCTATGTGATTTTTATGAAATTGATTCTGAATATGTTTCTCTTATTGTTTTCTTACTCACACTTGAAGGTCGATTCAATCGATGATGTCATACCCTACCACCCGCTTCCATTTATTCTTTTGAACACTTCATCAAGGAGCTTCATTTAACCTTCAATAAGTATGATTACCAGGATGTCCTTAAAATGATTAGTCAACTAAGAATGAACCTTGGTGAATCAATTGAGGATTTTTCTAATTGACTCCACCTATGTTATGAATTTTCTAAAGAAGATATGGATTGGGATTTATTTAAACAAAATTTGAGCATTTGGTTCATATATCTTTACATAATGAGCGGGAACCCCCTAATGTTTCTATTTCCCCAACTTGTGTGAATCATGATACACCTCTAATTTCAGAGGAGGAACCCAATATTCCTTTTGTTCCTTGTCCTCTTTTGGCTCACCATTTTGACCATGTACTTGGATCTTTCACCTAATAATCAAAATATTGATGCACCAACACATTTTCATGCATGTATGGTGAATATAGTAAGACTATTATTTATATGTTTGCGATATGTGTTTTGTTCACATGTACTAAGGAAATTGAACTATTTCGATGGATTTGGTACTTATCTTGTTGAATGTTTTTTGTATTTTCTTTAATTATCATTGTGTCTATGTGAATTTAATGAAATTGATTCTGAATATGTTGCTCTTATTCTTTTCAACCGGTGATTTCATACCCTACCATCACTTCCATTCATTATTTTGAATGCTTCATCAAGGAGCTTCATTTAGAATTCAACAAGTATGATTAATGGGATGTACTTAAAATGATTTATCAACTAAGCATGAACCTTGGTGAGTCAATTGAGGATTTTCATAATTGATTCCTTCACCTATGTTATGAATTTTTTTTAAGAAGATATGGATTGGGATTTATTTAAACAAAATTTGAATGTTTGGTTCATATCTCTTTACATGGTGAGCCAGAACCCCCTGATGTTTCTATTTCCACAACTTGTGTGAATCATCGAACACCTCTAATTTCATATGAGGAACCTAATATTCCTTTTGTTACTTGTCCTTTTTTTCCAATACCATTTTGGGTGCCTCCTGGTGATATGATTAAAATTGGGAAATTTGAAAATCAAATGGTTGATCTATCTCTTCAACCTTCATCCATTTCTCAAAATATAGATCCAATGGAGGAAACCTTGGAATGGTTTATGGAGACTAAGGTGAATACTAATCCCTCCATTTTTCAAGATGATATTAATTCTCATAACTTCACTATTGAATCTGATTTGGATAAATATCATCCTCTATCATCTCCTTCTCATTGCCCCTTGTCCCTCAATCTGCCCAGTCAATCTCTTCCAAATCCAAGTAGTGAGAAAGTGCAAGGTAGTCACATTTCATAGTTGGAGGAGAAGGAAGGTGAATATTCTTTCCATATTTATTCTCTTTTTCAAATTCCTCTATGTGAATATGGTGTTTCCTTATTCTTGGATGATATTTAATTTGGTAGTCAATCAAATGAAATCAATTTTCCTAATCAATCTGAAGTCTCGAGAAACCATCATTCTGATGAGGATGACTCTATTGATGTATATGATGATGGAATACCAAGTGCACCAACTGAACTTTTGGTTTCTCAAGAAGATTATGTTTCAAAAGATTTAGATCTTAAATCTGATTCAGTTAAAGAAGACTCTCTTATGAACAATTCTTCCTCTTCAACTCACTATTCCTTGTGTCCTATTGCTTGTCATGAAAATATGGCATGCTCTCTAGATTCAATGTCTAATGAGTTGAATCTTGAAATGACATAGGATAGTGATATTATCCACGATGAAGAAGGAAGTAATCAAATCATAGAGCATTCATTCCATCCCTTATCATCTATTGTTTTGCATGACAACAACTCTTCAAATCAGTTTTCTCATGAGATTTCTTTGATTCATACATCTCTAGATTTGTGATTGGAAGAATATTATCACTTTAGTGATATGTTTGTTAAATTTATAAAATCTAATCAAACTAGTGATGTATATGGTTTCCATCTAGATAATGGTGATATTGTTTATTTAGCTGATAGTAATTGTCCACATGCAATTTGCGAATGTACTCATTTCTCACAATGTTGTTATCTATCTTTTCAAAGTTCTAAAACTTTTCAGGAAGTTGAGGCTGTTGGGTCCCTATAATACTAGTGATTACCCCATTACTATTGATTTATACCCCTTATTATATTGATGTACCCATGTAGTGCCCATATTGTTACTATTGTGCCCCATAGAAGCCCACTATTGTTATTATTCTGCCCTTACGCTATTATTGTTATGTAGGCTCTGATTATTTTATGACCCCTTAGACTCTTATATATAGAAAGGAGGTCTTTTCATTTGTATCATCCAAGAATTGTTCATTTATGTAATGTAAAGGAGGTTTCTCCCTCGAAGAGGCTGAATTCTAAGGCGTTGATCTATCTTTTCTATCTATTATTGAGTTGGTTTCATAACATTTGGTATCAGAGCTATGGATTCTAGGGTTTCGCTACTCCAAACAGATCATTGTGGCATTTTCGCTATAATTTTTTTTCTGCGATGTTTCAAAAGTTGAAAAAAAAACCCATTTGAGAAGACATCACGTTAAATCTAGGGTCTGAATTTCAGAGCTTTTTGGGCTATATTTGCGGAGATACGATCTGAGGAAGTTGGTCTTTTTGCAGACTCCTAAATTACATTCCAAACAAGTGACCTGGGGAAAATCGTCATAATTTTTTCTCTAAGCATTGGATTGACATTTCGTCAGAAGGTACAGAAAGAGGATGAACTTTAGTTTCTTCTATATATTTTTTAGAGCTAAAGATTGAAACAGTGACTCGTGGCACGTCGTACAAGTTCGCTCTACTGAACTAGTTTATAATCAAGTCACTGTGGTAGATTTCGCATAACTCTTCCTTGGAGAATCCAATTTGGATTAGACTGGTGGCATTGGAAAGAGGACACAGAGGGTTACCAGAGGTCGCAATTTTAGAACTAGATGTTCTAAAAGTACAGAGATACATCAAAGGCAATATCGATCTCCTACAAAGAAAAAAAGGTGTGTAGATTCTTTTAAATTTTTGCTTAAGATTGGTTTGAAAATTTATTTTGAAGGAATTCAAAAAGCTAGTAGAGCATTATTATCGGTAACTGATGCCCCGAGGAAAGAAAATGCAAACACCTAGTAAGGAACCTGAAAGCTCTAGCATGACTAATGAAGAAGAGGAAGAAATGCTACATGATATATCAAAATTACAAGAACAAGTGCAATAAATGTCACTCTCACAAAAGTTAACAGAAGCTAAGATAAATGGCGTGGAAGCTAAGATGAATGGCATGGAAGCTAAGATGGACAATTTGAAGATAGATTTGAACACAAATTTGAAGACAAGCATGGCAGATTTGAAGACAGATTTGACAAATTTTCTACAAGAAATACTTACTAATGGTGAAAAGGTAGTAAAGGAAACTCATGATGCGAACAAAAGAAATGTTAATCATGATATCATAGAATCTAATGTGGGATCGAAGACCCACCATATTCCAAAAATCGATATGAGGAAGTTTGATGGCAAGGATCCCGCAACATGGATATTACAGATGGAGCAATTTTTCGATCTCAATAATGTGCAAAACACACAAAAGGTACGTATTGCAACTTTATATTTGGAACCAAATCAGTTTGTATGGTTCAATGGCTTTGCTCTCGTAAACAATTTATCACTTGGGCAATTTTTATGGAAGAATTGATAACACATTATGAGGATACTACAAAAAACAACACTTTTTCTAGCCAATTGATAAGTCTCAAACAAAAGGGTTCAATAATGGAGCACATTGAGGAGTTCCAAAAATTGAACATAAGGGTAAAAGATATTCTACAAGAGCATAGGATTGATGTGTTCATAGGGTCTTTAAAGGATAATTTCCAACATGATGTTCGCCTTTGGGAACCTGATTCATTAGAGAAGGCATTCAGGTTAGCAAGAAAAATGGAAAGCAAAATTATGGCAACCAGGAAGCATACCACTCACAACTATAAATATGGAAGTGTAGTTGCCCCTAGTCTTCCACAACCTATAAGGTTGACACCACAACAATTGGAAGAAAAAAGAGCAAAAGGGCTTTGTTACAGTTGTGATAGCAAATACACTAAAGGTCATAAGTGTGCTGAGAAGAAATATTCTACATAGATTGTGAAGAGGAAGAAGAAAAGGAGCAAGAAAGGTCAAAACAAGAGGATATACTCCAAGAACAAAGCCTAGATAAAGAAGAAATGAATCCGACCATATCTTGTAATGCATTGGCTGGAATTACCACTCCTCAAACCATCAAGATAGAAGGACAAAAATCAAGAAGAAAAAGGTAATAGTGTTGATTGATTCACGAAATACCCACAATTTTATTTGTAAGGTAGCAAAAGAATTGAATTGCTTCCTATATCCAGCACCAGAGTGTCAAGTGATGATTGCAAATGGAGGAACAATAAATTGCTCTGGAAAGTGCATAATATCAAGCTATCCATGCGAGAATATGTATTGACTAGCCCAATGCTTTCCATTCCAATGGGAGGTGCTGATGTTGTACTAGGAGTCCAATGGCTACAATCCTTGGGTACAATAGCTTTTAATTTTCAAGAACTTTTCATGAAATTTTCTGTCGAAGGAAAGGAAGTTGAATTAAGGGGTATTGTAGGTAAACCGGGAAAGATAATCAGCTCTAATGGTATGACAAAGCTTCTAAAAAAGGAACAAAGAGGTGTAATTGCTCAATTATGTTTTCTAGATGTTTCCACATTGGAATCATCTATTTCTCCAGATCTACAAAAAGTCTTGGACAATCATTCCAAGGTATTTGAGACTCCCAAAGGTCTCCCACCTATTCGTGAACATGATCATGCTATTCATCTGATTCCACGAAGTGTTCCTCCAAACATCAGATCGTACAGATATCCCTATGCCCAAAAGAGTGAAATTGAATGTATGGTTGCAGAAATGCTAGAGGCTGGTATAATTCAACCTAGTCAAAGTTCTTTCTCTGCTCCAATAGTATTGGGGCACAAGAAGGATGGATCATGGCGAATGTGTCTGGATTATAGGGAGCTCAACAAGCTCACTATTAAAGATAAGTTTCCCATTCTTGTCATTGATGAATTACTGAATGAATTGCATGGATCAATTTACTTTACCAAGTTGGATCTTCATTCAGGATATCATCAAATCAGAATGAAGACTGAAGACATTCCGAAAACAACATTTAGAACTCATGAGCGTCATTATGAATTTTTGGTTATGCCTTTTTGCCTTACCAATGCACCTTCTACATTTCAAGGTTTGATGAATTCCATTTTCAAAACCTTCCTTAGAAAATTTGTGTTAGTGTTTTTTGACGATATACTAATCTACAGTAAGTCTTGGAAGGATCATGTTGAACATGTTGACAGGGTGCTACAACTATTGGAGGAGCAATTATATTGCAAAAAGATCCAAATTTTTCTTTGGAGTACAAGAGCTGGAATATCTGGGTCATATTGTATCTCATGAAGGAGTTAAGGTAGACCCTAGCAAAATTTAAGCCATTAAGGAATGGAAAATCCCCACATCCATAAAGCATCTACGATGATTTCTTGGGTTGACAGCGTATTATCGCAATTTTGTTAAGAATTATGGGAGAATAGCAGCACCTCTAACAACATTATTGAAGAAAGATGCATTTTCATGGACTCCAGAAGCAACAAAGGCCTTTGAACATCTTAAAGAGGCAATGTGCAAAGCACCGGTCTTAGCTACACCAGACTTCACAAAAACTTTATTGTGGAATGTGATGCTTCAGGAAATGGAATTGGTGTTGTTTTAATGCAAGATGAAAGACCCATTGCTTTTGAAAGTCGTACAATCAAGGGAAAGTTTTTACACAAAGCTATTTATGAGAAGGAAATGTTGGCAATACTCCATGCACTTAAGAAATGGCGACCCTACCTAATGGGAAGACACTTCAAGGTAAAAACAGATCATGATAGCCTTAAATACTCTTTAGAACAAAGATTATCCTCTGAAGAGCAACAAAAGTGGGCCACAAAGATGTTGGGTTATGACTTTGAAATCATCTACAAAAAAGGGAAGCAAAATGTGGTGGCAGATGCACCCTCAAGAAAGGATGAGGATGTGGAAGCATTGTTGTGCGCCATTTCTATTATCCAACCAGATTGGATAAATGAAACAAGGGAGGAATGGAAGAATGGCGAAGAAGTGTGGGCACTTATTCGAAAGTGACAACAAGA
>APFE030290557.1:1402-43706 GCA_000404065.3 Pinus taeda
GCAATTAAAAACAAAGGCAAACAAGTGTTTTAGGCCTACCTTGGGTCCAATGCAAGTTTGTGGAAGCCTCGCTCCCTCGCTCCAAATGAGCTTCCTTGAAGTGTAAGTCTGCAAACAGAAACAAGCAAACAAATTAAATAGCACTTGAAAAGCCAATATCATAAAGCATATTCATCATAATGATCAAGGAGATTATGAAACAAACCACATAAGACAATTTGTTGAGAAAAATGAATCTGATTGTATTAATTCAAATGAAGAAGAACTTTACAACCTGTGCCTTGATGCTGTACAAGCTCCTCCCAGGGTTCGACAAGAAGTCTCCTCTACTTTGACAAGTTTCACTCACTTTCCAATGAAACCAAAAGGTATGTGATCTTCCTTTCAAGTTAACTAGGAGTCCTAATTCCATCAGCATTTACCCCCTTCAAAATGTTTGAGCTTTCTAACTCTCCAGCAACTGGGACCCAATGCCTTAATTTATAGTGCAATGGAGGGAAGTTACGTAGGTTCCTCCTTCAAAGGGATAAAGCCCTCCTTCAAAGGGATAGCTCCTCCTATCAAGGGATTAGCTCCTTCTCTTTTGGGATGCATGAACCACCTTGGAGCGAACAATCCACGTCAAAATCCTTCTAGAAACATCTAGAATTAACCCAAAAGTGAGTTTTTCAGGATAAACTTGCGCCTTTTTGACTTTTACAGGGGTACGCACCCACCCCTTTACAGACAGAGCGTGCAGCTACGCAGGTAATATGAACAAAGGGTGCAGGTCCGCAGGTAAAAGTAGGAGAAAGTGCAGAACCAGATTAATATTGATTTTCAATGTCTTTCTCTCATTTGTAAAGCTTGACATGAAGAGCTAAGGTCTGAGACTTGCTTAGGAGGCTAGTATAAGTGATGATAGACCCATACTGACTACAAATAATCATGGTGATGATATTTTTGTGTAACACCTAAGAAAAACAAGCATAAACACCCAATTACATAATGAAAAAGAATACCTTTGGGGTTGGATGGCCCACCTCCAAACATATGATAATAAAAAATGTGCGAGGGCACACAATGGTTGGCTCAGGTGGCGGAGAATGGTAGCACATCATAGTTATCAGGTGGCTACTGGATGCCAATTGAAGACAAATCTTAGGATATAATTTCTCATATAGGGTTCACCTATAGGTGGTGGGTAACATGGACCATCCAAAAGTGTCCCACCTATCCTTTATATTCAAATTTTTTTGGTGGTTGGTTTTTTCATCAATGGTTAGTCTTGTAGACCAATCAACCTCAAGCCACTTGGTATTCTTCCCCTTTGCTTTCCATTTTTCATCCTCCAAGGCTTGTTCAAAAACAACAAAATATGTTTATTTAGAAAAGCCTTCTCAACTCTTGGAATCAATTATCCCTTTGTCCTGCCCATGTGTCCATGTTTTTATATCAAATAGTTTCCATATATATCAAGGTGAAAAGTGGTTGGGGCTATCACAACTTCCTTCTTCAAAACTTCCTTGTCTTGTTCGAGAATAAAAAGTTCTCTTAGCTTCATCTTAATTTCTCATTATTCGACCCAACATAGGGCATGTAGACTTAGTCAAATTGATATTCTCTTTGTCATCTTTACATAGTTCTAAAATATTTTCATTTCCTTCAGTAAATGCTAGTTTTTGTAGCATCAGATAGTGTTTCAGTATTGAGTTTGGTTAGAGAAGCTAAGAAACACTAGGAATCCAAAACCCAAAAATCGTTTCTGGCTAGAAGCAGCTCAATTAAGTAATTAGTTAGTAATTATATTTTTCCTAAGTCTAACTTAGGGAAAATGATTAATTGACAACAATTAACTGAGAAAGGTGAGATTTCTCTAGAAACTCACACGGTTCAACTCAGAAATGATCTTAGCCATTGATGAGGACTTAATCATGTATGTTGGTAATACAACAAGAGATTATAAGAGGAAGTTGATGGGGTTGTGGAGACACACTTAAGGTAGAGTTCCTTGGCATAAATCGAGCTTTCTAGTTGCAACAATTTAACAAAGGAGAGTTTGAGCCAGAGAGGGCATGCAAACATAGTGAGGGGCAAAGACAATGAGTCCACAGGAAGAATTCCAATTCCGAAGAGGCAGAGAGATGAGTCTAAGTTGTTTCTCTAGGAGGTTGCGCAGGGAATGAGCAATAGTCTCAACAAAATAATTCGATTTGGTTGAGGAGCAAATTGTTTCAGGTGTCGGAGGCCGGGAAAATTTCCAGAGGGCCTAGCCAGTGACTTCCAGCAGCAACTATAGACAAAACCACTGATTCAGAAGTAGTTCTAAAGGATTGCAAGTTTGGGCTATGCAGGGTCTGCACAGAAGGCTAATGTGGGGGTTTGTCGGGGTAGTTTTTCATATTTTGTGTGCGTGTGCTCTATATTATATTTCTTAGTTTCCAACATTTTATTTCCCGCAACATTTTTATGATTAAAAGTGTAGTTGTGATTTTATTCGTTATTCATCATAGCAAATAGACTATACTTAATTTTTATCAATTAGAAGAATAATTTCCACTTGCTGCAATACATTAAAATTTTCATAATCAAGACCTTAATAGATGTTGCATTCCTTTTTCCATTAATCACATGTTGCCTCCCATAATTCCTTTGTCTTGGTGAAAATGTATCATCAATAGTATCCTCAAATAAAAAAGGAAAAATTGGAAAATCTTGTGGGGAGGCATGATTTATAAGGGATGATGTATTAGTAAATTCAATGTTTTCTTCATTTGGCACTCTCAAGTTTGTAGGACATATAAATTGCCATTTTTATCAACATTCATTAGCTCCTTCATAGGGTCTTGGGGGTTTTATATTTGGTATTTCATATCAAGCTACTTATAAAGGGTAAAAAGGGTTCCATTGAGGGTTGGGATGGTTGCATAAGACAAATTCATTTGAACGTTAGCTCCCAAAGCAATGGCCACTTCCTAGATAATAACATATCCCAAGCAACAAGCACATTTATAATTACAACTTCCATTAAGAGGGATATATCTAGGTGTGTAGCTAGCCTATTTTCCAAATATTTTGTAAGCCCACAAATTTGAATTGATCTTGATTCAATTCCACACACATTTGATTAGGCCTAGTAACATTCAAACCTAATTGATTCGTGACCTTTAAAGACATCACATTGGTAGAAGCCTTAGAATCAGGCATATGATTATGAAGTAGGATATTATATACTACCAAATGAAAAAAGGCGCATTTTCTCCATTCTTACAATCGTAGTGCATCACTTATAGTATTACAGGAGGATCCTTAGGTTCATCTTCAATACTTAGGAATTTATTTACCTTATACCTTAGAGAAGGAATTTTCATTGTTTCAATAAGAGGGACATGTATGTTAATATTTGCTAAGATATTTTTCATATCAATATTTGATCCTAGATCATCATTCTTGTGCAAAGTCATCAAAGGAGTGACATTGGTGTTTAAAGGTAAATGGTATCTTGTCCATTTTCAAGGAGGAGGTTGGGAGTCATTAGATTCAGAAGTTTGATGTGCTTCGTTTCCTCTAGTATGTTGCAGGTTTTTCTCTTTCCTAAGCTTATCCACCATATCCCTAGATTCTTCATCCATGGCATTCAACACTTCTAGTGTTTCCATCCTAAGAACCTCAATATTTCTCAATACAAATTGTTCTCTAGTCACTATGCAGATTTCTTATGATGGCATAACATAAATAGGATCTAATTATTTATTATAATTCACATGTTCAAAACCATTTGGATCTTCATTGCCATCACAACTTTAATTCCGAGAACAATCCCATTCCTTATGTGCTTCATTACAAGGTAAAAACCAAGGAATCCCATATTAGTTAATCATATCATATCATGAAAGGGTGTTATGAACCTTTTGGTTGGGAGGATGTCTGTTCTTGTTCCATCATTGATTTATCCTTTAAAAATTGTTATTATATTGAGGTTTAGGAGGGAAATTTTTTTGTTGAGCTGTTTAACTTTGGAAGATTCTGACCTTATTTAGAAAGATAACTTGGGTTTGTAAAATCTCAACGTAACTTGGCCAAACTTCTAGGCTAAGGCCATTACAATATATTGAGTAGGCTGAACATTGTTCATGGCTCTATATTTAGTTTAAATTTGGCACAAGGTGCATGGAAAGGCTCTAGCTTAGAGGCCAAGAGGTTTTATTCAATCTTTGTCGCCCGTTCTTGTGGTTATGTGATATCCTCAACTAAATAAATATTACCAAGTATGCTTCCATTTTCGCAATTTTGACATTAAGAGATGATTTTTATGATTTGAGACTTAGGAAAAGTGGGTTGAGTAGACTCCACTTTATTTTTGGAGACTAGGAGGCCATGAGCATTAGGAATAAAGGAAAAATCAGTTTGTTAGTGGAATGTGGGGGCCATCAGGAGGGAGTTTGAACCACCTAGACAATTCACACTAGAGGAAGAAGGAGAGAGAAAAAGGAGGTGTGAGTTGGTCGAAGTTGAGGTCCACCAAGGGAGAGAGGACCAACACTTATAAATACCACATGGAGGCCTTCATTTGGTGTTTTTTTGTCTATCATACTACAAAAATCGATCTCTCTTGGAGTTGTTGAGCACAAGAACAGGAGTGTTGCTTAGCACAATAATTCCAAGCAAAAATTCCACCCCCATTTTAGATAACTTGGAGTGTCTCCCTGGTGAGGGAATTTGGGAGTCCAATTCAGGGATGCTGGTTGAGCTTTATTATTGGAGTTTACCTAGTTTTGTGCTCTCCTTGGGCACAAAGGTTGTGTTATCACTCAAAATATTTCCCTAGAAGTTATCAAAAGAAGGAAAATACTGAGGTAACCATAAACCAATCTTTTAAGCATAGGCTCTATCCAACCTATGGCTCAGAGAGGGCTCTCTCTATATGATTTAGCTTTGTTTGTTGGGATTTTAGGCTAATTCTTAAATTTTAGGGGGTTTTGATTTGTATTGAAGGTTGGATGGTGGAATCCTTAAAATAGATGGATAGAATGATGTCTCTGGACTATTGGGCTATGGAGTCAAAGAAGGGCAATAGAACTGGAATAACTCATTAAAGGGAGTGTTCAAAGGGCAAGCTAGCAGAGTAAAGTGCAGGTCTTTGGGCCGGATGGGTGAAATGATCTTAACTTGGGTGAGAGAACACTTAAGAATTCTCAGACCGGGATTAAAATGAGGAACAAAGGATAATCATGAGCAAAGGGCAATTAAGAATCCCTTGCTATAGATTACAGGAAGTCTACCTGAACTAAGGAGCAATCAAGAATTCCTTAACTTAGATAATTAGCAGAAAACATTAAAATGCATAATAGTCAAAACAGAGTGCAATGAAGAAAATTTTGAGTTATCATTCCATATTATAGCATTCAGATTTCATATAAATTAAAGATTGTGGAAATTTTTTTAAAGAAATATAACAACACAAGATAAAATACTTTTCTGTACCTTGCACTACACATGAATCCTGTGAAATGTCTTATCTTTATTCATTAATCCAGCTTGCTGGTCCAAACAATGATACAATAGCTTACAGTCTTTTGATCAAGAAAGTCTATAGAAACATCTAAGAATCCACCCTACATACTTCGAATTGTGAAGTATTTATACAAAAAATTATTACAAAATATCTCAAACTAACTTGAGATTTAATCTAGGAAATACAAATATCTTCTTACAAGAAGATAGAGAAAGATATTGAATTGTTTCATGTTGTCCCTTTTTATGTGGTACCGCTGGCTTTTGTGGTTGGATTTGTATCCCTTTATGCTTTGGGCTTAGTAATGAGCAAGAATTAATCTCGTGTTGGAGAAAAAAAAAGTTCTCAAAGGTGTTATACAAAACTTTGCCTGTTGGTAGTGATTTTATAGATGAAGTGCTAGCTTGTTCCTTAGCCAACTACCTTTGTCTATTTTCATAGTTCAGCTGTGTCATAAGTTTGTCGTTAATGACCAGTGGACTGGGCAATCCTTTTTCCCTAAAAAATTGGAATTTGGCCATGAATCTATCAATGGTCACCTGCATGTTGTGGCATTTTCATTCTAAGTTCAACATTAGGTTCCTCTTGGAAAAGACCTTCCTTATTTCCAAAATGGTTTCAGTCTTGTCTTCTATATTGAGCTCCTGAAGCTCATATCTGTTTTTGTTGTTAAGGAAGTGGATGAGTCTATTGGCTTCCTCAAGCATTTCACCCAATTCCTCTTTGACTTTCTGAATAACTACTGTAGCTATCTTTATCAATTTTGTTTGCTCAAACATAACCTGAATAAATGGCCAAATATCTGTTGGCATTATGACACAGGTTTGGCTCAATGACATAAGTGTTGTCCTTGATGGCAACTCACTCAAATAGCAGATCACAAGTTCAGGCTCTCAAATAGTAGAAAATGAGATACTCGCGGGTTCTTGTTCACAAAGCTACGGACATCGGCAAGTTCCGCAGGTGCGTCGATCAAAAGGTGCGGACATGTTCGCAGGTGTACCGAACAAAAAGTGCGGACGTAAAGTACATACACTTTCATGCAGAGAAAAACGTGCGCACGTGGGAAATATTATGGTTGGTCCATGGTATTTAGTCTGACATTTTTGATCATATGGTTTTGGTCCATGGTTTTGCACCTAAAGTATTGAACGCAGGTTTTGGGTCCCTAGTATTGGATCTCTATGGTTTTGGACCATGGTTTGAGTAAGGCCTAGTCTATAAAAAGGAAAGGAGATCATTAGGCTGCACACAAATGTGTTGAATATCTTAAGAAAAGCAAGATCTGAAATACTGGTGATCGGTTGGTGAGTTATAGCTGGACCTGAATCAAGGAGAAACCTGAGCATTACAAGACGAATCTACTGATGGGTCAAGATCTCTTTGGCGCATGATCAGATCTGTAAATCTGATAGTCTGGGGTATAATTGAAGTATGATAAAGTATCTATACCCGCAGGTCCGCAGGCTAGACACAGCGCAGATGTGGAGACCCGCAGGCTAGACACACAGATTAATGATCAACATCTGAAGAATAAATTAAATTATAAGTCTGGAAGGTATACACAAGATTCATTAGTCAGATCTGCAAATGTTTGTATAAATTGAAAAAGAATTTGATAATACTGATTCACCCCCCCCTCTCAGTATTATTTTCAACAATTGGTATCAGAGCAGGTCCTTCAGGAAAAGTTTGATCGCTTAGATCTATCATCATGAGCAACTACGAAAAGGAAGCATCTATCAGGCCACTGATTTTTGATGGGAGCAACTTCGTCTATTGGAAGGTAAGAATCACTGCCTATCTTCAATCTCTTGGTACAGAAGTTTGGGATATTGTGGAAACAGGATACACATTTCTCAGCAACTCCTACAGATGCAGCTGGTAAGAAGCAGTATGAAACAAATGCAAAATCTGTCAATACTCTATTAGGAAGTCTATCTCATTCAGAATTCGTCAAGGTTATGCAGCTCAAAAGCGCAAAAGAAATATGGGACAAGATCGTTCTAAGCTATAAAGGAGATGAATAGGTAAAACGTGCAAAATTACAAACTCTTAGAATTCAATATGAAAGTCTCAGAATGCATAATGATGAAAGTGTGGCTAGCTATTTCCTATGTATAGATGAGATCGTAAATTGTATGAAAAAATTGGGTGAAGAAATAAAAGAAGTTGTTTTGGTCGAAAAGGTTCTAAGATCTTTGTCTCCCAAGTTTGATTCAAAAGTTTCTGCCATAGAAGAAAAGCAGAATCTACAGAGCCTTACCATGTCACAGCTGCACGGAATTCTAATTGCTTACGAAATGAGAAAAGGAGGACCATCAGACAAGAGAGAAGCTGCATTCAAGGCTTTAGGAAAAGGAGATTACTATGAGTCAGGACATATGTCAGAAGAAGAGGAAGAATCAATTATGTCAAGAACCTTCAACGGGGAACTGGTAGATTCAAAGGTAAGCTGCCTTTCAAATGCTTTGCTTGTGGAAGAGTCGGTCATTATGCTGCAAAATGTCCTCATAAAGATAAACTAGACAAAGGTAAGGAACCTGTTAGATGGAACATAAAACATAATAAGAAGAGCTATTACGCACATGAAGACAGTGATGGATTGTCAAATAGTGATGAAGATGAACAAGGTAATGATGATAGACTTCTTTTGAAGATGATGATTTCTTGGATGCTATAAATGAAGAAGGTCTTTATGAAGAAATTTCTAAACTTAAAGTTTGTTTAGAGGAAAATAATATGATTATAGATACTCTAACATTCCAACTTGCTGAAAAAGATAAACACAATGAAGGGTTAGAATGTGAAATTGTGGGACTTAGAAAAGAAATTGAGAAAAAAAAGACCTTAATCTCAGATTTGCTAAAGGGTCTGAAACTCTAGATGAGATTATCAAAGTGCAGCGTTCTCCTCTAATCAAGACTAGTCTCAGATATTCCGAAGAAACATCTCAAGCTCAGAAGCAAGCGCAAAAGCCATCCACCTCCAAAAGTTATCTTGATGCAGTAAGGAGAAGTGAACAAGTTAACAATCGACAACAAAAGTATAATGCAAATCACCAGGGAAATCAGGGTCAATTTGCTTCAAGAATTATCAAAGAATATCAAGTAAATCGGGGGCAATCCACGTCAAGGATGAACAGAAGCCTCAACCGACCACAGGTAAATCATTCTCAATTTGGCTCAAGAATGGATGGAAACTACAATCATATGGTTGGTAGATTTGATAATTGCAGGAATTTCTTTAATGGCCAATGTTTCTCTTGTCATAACTTTGGTCATAAAGCTGCTCAATGTGTTGCCTATAAGACCATCATGACTAGGGAAGCTAAAAAAAAAAGGAGTATGACAGGAATCATGAAAAGAACCTACAATAACTTCTATGCTCTTGAAAATGAAATAGAATGTTCTATCTGTAACAACTTCGGTCATGAAGACTCTGAATGCAAAAGCAGGTTTCGGCAAACAACTCAGAAGGAGCAAGCTTCACTGAGTTCCAAAACATGGAAAAAGAAAGAAACACAACCGGAAAGATGTGGGATAGCCTTATATGCGGAAGGAGAGGAAAATCAATGGTACATCGACAGTGGATGCTCGAAACATATGAAAAGTAATAAAGAAAAACTGCAGCCATATAGTGCCTTAGAAAAGGAAAAGAAGGTCTCATTTGGAAATGACACCCCTGCATTCATAAAAGGCAAAGGCTCTGTTCATTTGAAAGAAAAGGTCAAGGCTGGAAACGTTATGTATGTTGATGGCTTAAAGCATAATCTATTGAGTGTCAGTCAGATGTGTGATCAAGGAACTGAGGTAATATTTTGATCAAATGGATGTATTGTTCGTGAGCTTGATACAGGAAAAACAGTGATCAGAGGCATAAGAACTTCAAATAACTTATACGTACTCAAGGGAGAACAACAATAATACTATTTAAGCAAGAATGATGAACACTGGCTATGGCACAGAAGACTGGGGCATCTTAGCTTCTCCCAGATTAGGAAAGCATGCAAATATCAGGCAGTTCGTGATCTTCCTGACATCAGAATTCCAGACAATACAATATGCAAATCATGCCAATTTGGTAAGCAAACCGGAACTAATTTCCCTGAGAAGGAAGGATCAGCTAGCAGGCCACTTGAACTTGTCCACACCGATATATGTGGTCCAACTAGGAAGAGGTCACCTCGAGGAGAAGAGTATTTCACATTGTTCATTGACGACTTTTCAAGGATGTGTTGGATAGGACTCATGAATTATAAAGATGAAGCTTTCGAGAATTTCAAGTCATTCAAAGCTTTGGTTGAAAATGAATCAGATCGCAGAATCAAATGTCTCAGATCTGATCGAGGAGGGGAATTTACCTCAGATGAATTTTTCGATTTTTGTGAAGAACATAGAATAAGAAGGGAATTTTCTGCTGCAAGGACTCCTTAGCAAAATGGAGTAGTGGAAAGGATGAAAAGAACGGTTCGACAAATGGCTCGTGCTATGCTTGATGAGTCTAGAACTCCCGCAACCTTCTAGGGTGAAGCCACATTTGTCGCTGTTACTATTCTCAACAAGACAAACGTCCGGGTAAACAACACGCAGACTCCTCATGAACTTTGGTACAGTAAGACTCCCACGGTAAAATACTTCAAAATTTTTGGAAGCAAATGCTACATTAAAAGCAATGATGAAAATCTTGGCAAGTTTGAACCTAGAGCAAATGAAGGCATTTTACTTGGCTACTCTCCCCATAGCAAAGCTTACAAATGTTACAATAAAAGACTTGGTAAAATTGTTGAAAGCATTGATGTAGTGGTTGATGAAGAAGGAAACACTCCTAGGCAGGTAAAATATGAAGATTTCGAAGATAGCGAAGACTATCCGTCAACATCAAATCAGATTCATGACGAAGAAGAAACCCATGAGGCACAATAAGAACAAATAAGGATAGAAGAAAAGACTCCATCCATATACGTTCAGAAGAATCATCTAGAATCTCAAATTTTGGGGCAGAAAGAGGCAGGTGTACAAACAAGAAGAACCATTTCAGAAGCTTCAAGCTATCTAGCATTGCTCTCCTCCACTGAACCACAAAATGTAAAAGAGGCTTACAAAGATGAATGATGGGTCAAGGCCATGGAGGAAGAACTCGAGCAGATTGAAAAGAATAACACTTGGGAGTTGGTTCCTAGACCAAAAGATAAGAATGTCATAGGGACAAAATGGATTTTCAAAAATAAGTTGAATGAAAATGGGGATGTGGTTAGGAACAAGGCAAGACTTGTTTGTAAAGGATATGCGCAACAAGAAGGCATAGACTTTGAAGAAACTTTTGCTCCAGTTGCCAGACTTGAGGCTATAAGAATGTTCCTTGCTCTCTCTAGCTTTCAGAAGTTCAAAGTATTTCAGATGGACATGAAATCTGCCTTTCTGAATGGAGACTTAAATGAAGAAGTATATATTGAACAACCAGATGGGTTTATTCTTGGAAATGATCGTAAACTTGTATGCAAACTCAAAAAGGCTCTCTATGGCCTTAAACAAGCTCCAAGGGCGTGGTATTATCGGTTGGATAAGTACCTCCATCAACAAGGTTTTATAAAATGATCAATTGATAGCAATCTATATATAAAAATTGACAATGATAAGTTGCTGATACTTGTCGTGTATGTTGATGATATCATCTTTGGTAGCAATGAAGAAGACATGAGTCAAAATTTTGCCTTGGTGATGCAAAAAGAGTTTGAAATGTCCATGCTTGGTGAGCTCACATATTTTCTTGGTTTACAAGTCCAACAAAACAAAGACAGCATTTTTCTATCACAAACCAAATATCTCAAGCAGATCTTGAAGAAATATGGGATGGAGGATTCAAAACCAATATGTACCCCTATGGTGACAGGATGCAGCCTCAGCGCAAATGATGAATCGGCAGCAGTTCATCAACCAACCTATAGATCCATGATTGGTAGTATGCTCTATTTAACAGGTACCTGACCATATATTATACATGCAGTGGGAATAGTTGGAAGGTTTCAAGCAAATCCAAAGGAAACTCATCTTCAGGCAGTTAAGAGAATTTTCAAGTATCTTCAAGGAACTCAAAACTATGGCTTATGGTATCCTAGAGGTACAAATCTCACACTTCATGCATACACAGATGCGGATTGAGCAGGAAGTGTGGATGACAGGAAAAGCACTAGTGGTGGTACATTCTTCATGGGTCCTAGACTAGTATCTTGCTTCAGCAAGAAACAAAGCTCTATTGCGTTATCTACAGCTGAAGCAGAATATGTAGCTACGGCATCTTGCTGCACACAACTCCTTCAAATCACTTGTACTCCACCTATCTCCATTTTTTGTGATAATACAAGTGCAATCAGTATTTCAAAGAATCCTGTCATGCATTCAAAGACTAAGCACATACCGATCAAGTATCATTTTCTCCGGGAACAAGTGCTTGAACAAAAGGTCAAATTGGAGTATGTTCCCTCTAAGGAACAAATTGTTGATATTCTCAACAAACCACTGCGCAGGAAGACCTTTGAATACCTCAGATAAAAGCTGGGGGTAGTTGATGCATCATCTTGCTATTGAATCTTGTCTCTTTCAGAGATTGTTGTACGCAAGTTTCATATGGGGTATACGCGTACATACGCTGGTTTATGTGGGTACAGTCGACTTGAAGAAAAGCAAGGATGAGAAGAGTCCGATATGGGTTTGTCAGAGACCATCTGGCACAGGTTTAGGGGGAGAATATAATGCATTGTTGGCATTATCCTAGAAGATCTTGGTTCAATTCTTTAGTCGTTTTGATGTCAGGAGGAGCAAGTGCAAAAGGAGAACATGGATACTGATCTATGTTACTAATATTATGTCATATATTTCTTTTGTCAAGGTCATGTAACGGCCTGTCTTGGTTGACCCACTATGCCTGGGATGGATAATGTAATGTGCTTATCCCCTCTTGGTTAGGAGTCGTATGTATGAAGTCTTTGGTGATAGGAAGGTTAGTCATGATGTATAAAGTCAGATTTCTTTTGTAGAACATCTTCTTGCAGATCTTGCCTATATGTCAGGGGGAGCTTGGACAGCACAGCAGAGTAGAGATTTCAGCATGTACTCAGGGGGAGCATAACCCTTTGCCCTTGATGTCAAAGGGGGAGAAAAGACCTTGAGTGACTTTGGGTTGCCATCAAGTCCAAAGGGGGAGATTGTTGGCATTATGACACAGGGTTGGCTCAATGACATAAGTGTTGTCCTTGATGGCAACTCACTCAAATAGCAGATCACAAGTTTAGGCTCTCAAATAGTAGAAAATGAGATACCCGCAGGTTCCTGTTCACAAAGCTGCGGACATCGGCAGGTTCCGCAGGTGCGCTGATCAAAAGGTACAGACGTGTTCGTAGGTGTACCAAACAAAAAGTGCAGACTTAAAGTACACGCACTTTCATGCAGAGAAAAACGCGCGCACGTGGGAAATCTTATGGTTGGTCCATGGTATTTAGTCTGACATTTTTGATCCTATGGTTTTGGTCCATGGTTTTGCATCTAAAGTATTGAACCCGGGTTTTGGGTCCCTAGTATTGGATCTCTATGGTTTTGGACCATGGTTTGAGTAAGGCCTAGTCTATACAAAGGAAAGGAGATCATTAGGCTGCACATAGATGTGTTGAATATCTTAAGAAAAGCAAGATCTGAAATACTGGTGATCTGAAATATCTCCCAAACCGGTTAGAATCTTCTCAAACCGTTTCTGGGTCTTGGATATCTCATGTGCTTTAGCCTTTCCACCAATTTTCATGGCTAGAGCACATCTGATGCTACCCCAAATCAACAAAGAAAGTGAAAGCTCCAATTATACATACAACTATGACCAACCACTAGTCCCAACAACGGAACGTTACAGTCATTGCCACCTGCTCCTCCAAAGAGATATACTAACTCTGCATTGTGGAGAAGCCAAGGCTTGTTATAATACACTCCAAGCTTTCTCTAAGATACACCTATAGGAAGCTTGGCTCCCAAAAGGCTATACAAATTCGTTATGAGGTTCTATAAATAGCAAAGGGTGGGGTGACCCTTGACATTCCCCTTTGTGACTTTTCGCCTACTCTCATGACTCTTCAACTACTACATGACGATTACACTCTACTATCGACACTTGGTCTTTCACTTTTACAAGATGTTACATTACACTCTGCACATGTACCATGTGAGACAAAATAGACTTGAGCAAGCCATGCAAGATATCACTAAGACTTGGACAGCTTTGAGAAGACCAACTCTTTGACATCCTCGTGATGATCGATGGTGGTGAACTGATGCCAAGCTTGGTAGTCTGTTATGTTGTTCACGTGCTCAATGGTGACATCCTGCTGAAAGCGCACTCTTGCCTCTATTGCATCCGGGAAACTATTTAGTACCTCTGTCCAACTCGTCTGGTAACATACGCATCATACTCTCGAGTGCAGCTGGACTACCAACATACTGATGCATAGTGTCTGTGTTGATCTCTAAGTCTGCACTGGCGGCTACATGCATCAACTCATCAAAGTACATGTCTAGCTCTAGTCGGACTTGGTTCTTTGACTTCACCACGGTTAGTGTGCCAATAGATGGGATTGCATGCGTACGCATAATTACATCCATGCTTCTGAAGACCCATGCATGTGAAGCCTGCAAACTGGTGATGAGTGGCGGGAGTTCGTCATAGTTCCGGATCTGACTCCAGATGCGTGCCTCCAACTCTACCACCTTTGGCTTCATCAACTTTGGAAAGTGCAATGGGGCTCCCTTGTAGCTCATTGTCCATGTTTGCATGCGATCGACAACAATATGCAAATTTGACAAGATGCGTGCTCTCCTAGCACAACGCTACTGCCAACCATTGAAATGGACAACTGACTTATTCACGGTGACGAATCTGGAGTACAACGTTCGCATGACTGCTTCGAGAGACGATACTTCATCCAGTATTTCTCTCCTCAACTCTGCTCTGGCAGATGTTGTAACATGTTCTCCTCCCTGCTTTGCTGCTTGTAACTCCTTAACCATGTGCTCATTTTCTTCTATCAAGAATCGAACACTCGAGCTTGTGGCTTTGGCATATGCTCTGGTAGCATCGACAAATCTTCCTGGATGCTTGCACGCATCAGATACGATCACTCGTTCTTCAAACTGCGCAGGAGATATGTGAACATCCGGAGGTGGCACTCTGCGTGATTGCACAACTCTATGTTGTGACTCATCGAAAGATATGTTGTGCATCTCCACCTCTCAATTGTCTTCAAGGATCTTTGTGTCTCCTTGATCGCTTGGGACTTGCTCTGCTTCCGGATCTGGTAAATCCGGTGGGGTAGCCTATTGGTTTCGAGGCATGAGGTCAATATCCTGATCTAACTCTGGCTAGACCATATCCGTATCCATCTTCTCTATCATTTTTTCAATCTCATGGGCTTTTGCGCGATCCTCTTGTCGCACTGTTTCCTCTTAGCCTCAATCTCAAAAGCTGCTTTCAACTCAAGTGGATATGCTTATAACTTGCAACTTTGCTCTGCCTCTGGGCTATCAACAACCTTCCTCTGGGCTATTGCTGATGGTGCTGCTCTCTTTCATCTTGATCTCCTTGTCTATGAACGGCTTGGTGTCTTCATAGATAGGTAAGCTCATAGACACTTGTTCAACTGCATATCCAGTTGCGCTCTCGACGATTTCCTTTGACCTTGCTCTGTTGGAGGCCATTGAACCTGTACTGCTGAGAGACAAACGAACATCTACGATACTTAGAGAAATAGCAACACTTATAGCAAGAAATCTATCAGTTGAAAACCAAAACAACATTTAGGATTGGCATGCAACATACCTGGGTGACTGACTGGGAAGATTGCACAATTTTCACCAAAAGGCTGGGAGACTGACTTCCAAAACTACGCAAGACACAGTCTGGGCTGTTAGGAGGTTGACTGACTGCTGAAACTACGCAACGCACAGTCCAACCTGGCCTGCTGAGGATTGAAACAGCACAATGCACAGTTTCTGTCAACAATGAAATGCAAACCCACAAACTGCATTGCATAATTTCTGGGGCCAGCAAGGCACTGCCTCCCAGAATTGCTTAGAGGAAGCCTGGAGGCCAGTGCTGGGCCAGATTTGCACAGTTTCTGGAGGGAAGGCAGAGCCTTCATTCTCAAAAATGTGCATTGCTAGCCGGGCAAAGGCAAGGTTCGGGCCAAGGCAGCCCAGTCCTGCCGACGAGCGACTGAAAACATGAAAAGTTCTGAATGCATGGCTAAGTGAAGTGTAAATAAGAGTGAATGATCATGTAGGCAAACAGTGAGTGCAAGATTCAGAAAACGGGAAAACAAGCATGTGTTTGAAGCGAGTCGCCACAACGACAACCGTGAGTGCAAAAATAGTGTCATGCATACAACAATAGTGAGATGCACTAAAAACTTAAAACATCACGCTTCTACAAGCTTGCTGCATTAAAATAACAGCAGGCATTCAACAAAACTAAGGAAACAACATTTACAGAAAACAAAATACAAAAAGCGATAGAAAAGCAGCAAAAGACATGAAAAACAGACTTACCCAAAAAAAGATGAGTTGAATGTGCCGAATACTACTAGATGCAATGTGGGATGTTAGAGCTCCAAGATCAATGTGAAGAATGAGCTTTGCAGCGTCAAATAAATAAGTTTGATAAGGATGAGTCTTATGATGCGCATGCCACAAATCTAGGGAAAAGCGACATTTGGAGGGAAGTTTCTAAAATGATCTTTGCATATAACCTCCAGCTATTAAAAATAGATCCCTAAAATCTAGGGTTGTTTTTTTCTTTTTTTCTTTTTTGCTTTTTCAAGAAAAGCAGCTCGTGCATGCAAATTAGGATTCACAGTCCTAGAGGGTGCCGATCAACCTGAAAGCTCATGCAAAAATAGTGAGATGCACTGAAAACTTAAAACATCACGCTTCTACAAGCTAGCTGCATTAAAATAACAACAAGCGTTCAACAAAACCAAGGGAACAACATTCACACAAAGAAAAATACAAAAAGCGATAGAAAAGCAGCAAAAGACATGAAAAGCAGACTTACTCAGAAAAAGCTGAGTTGAATGTGCCGAATACTACTAGATGCAATGTGGGATGTCAGAGTTCCAAGGTCAATATGAAGAATGAGCTCTACAAAGTCAAATAAATAAGTTTGATAAGGATGAGGCTTATGATGCGCATGCCACAAATCTAGGGGAAAGTGACACTTGGAGGGAACTTTCTAAAACGATCTTTGCATATAACATCCAGCTGCTAAAAATAGATCACTAAATCTAGGGTTGCTTTTTTCCTTTTTTCTTTTTTTCTTTTTCGGGAAAAGCAACTTGTGCATGAAAATCAAGATTGATCAGTCCTGGAGAGTACCAGTCAACTTGAAAGCACATGCAACAGTGTGCAAGCCTAGGGATGAAATTTGGGAAGTTTTTGGGTTGAGCAAGATTGGTTGTCCCTCTTGCATTGCACAATTTCTAGACTGAAGCCCTGGCTGTCAGTCAAAATTGCGCAATTTCTGAGCTAAAGCCCAATGCTGGGCTAGATTGCGCAGTTTTCGGAGGGAAGGATGCCTAGCTGGATTACGCATTTTTGGAGCCCAGCAAGCAGCCCAACAGGATTGCGCAATTTCTGGAGGAAAGGCTGGTTCCCCTCTAGAATCGCACAATTTTCTAAGTGAGCATCCCAGCTAGAAAATTGTCTAAGTCCGGATTGACAACCTATGGGTGGGAGGCAAACAAGTTGACATGCACAAGCTGGCAGTTCACTGAAACTCAACTGAAGCCTATGTACTTACTGAGTGCAAGACATGTTATTAAGGATGCTTGGTAGGGAGGCTCCAAAACAAAGCTAAGGAAAAAATTTGGAGGGTGGTTGTAGCCGCTACAATAGAATCCTAATGAGCCTCTTGGATGGTTTATTTATACAAAAAGGTAGTTGATGGCAGCTCCCTTGAAAAGAGGAGCGATTCCCTCTAAGATCTCAAGATTTATGGATCTGGTTCTCCTTGATCTTCACATGTACTTGGAGTCCCTTGACTTCTAGTGAATTTGAGCTATTGGTGGGGATTCTATGATCTCAAGTCGGGTTAAAGAGTTAATGAGGTGGACAAGCCTCCTATATTTTCTCTTTGTTGTCTCCATCAAGCCCCTCCATAGTAAATACCTCCAAAAATGTTTATTTTCCTACAAATTAATCACATTAGGCCATACAATATGAAATACACCCTTTAGTCTCCCTACTAAGCATATTATGGCTAAAAATGCGAATTAATGAGAGAAAATGAGAGTTTTAAGGGTTGGAGGACAGCATAATAAACCTCAAAATGTACCTATTGATGGGACCCATCATCACCCTGCTGCTGAAGGTGTTGCTCACCCTCTGAGCAACTCAATCACTGATATGAAGCTCATTCATGGCCCTGGTGGAGTCTCTGACATCCTAAGGCGCCTTAGATGGTGTGCCTTCCTGTGGATAGAAACCTGCATTTGCCTCTATGTCTGTCCATTCCTTTTGTTCCTCTACCTAGTTTCTTCTTTCTTGTAGGCCCAACAGTAAGGGAGGGCTGAGTTTGAGTCATATCCACTTGATCTTAAGCCTTTGCATGATTATTTTACATAGTGGGGTTCTCTCCAAGGCATTCCTTAGTCTTTCTAGGGAGTGATATTCTCTTATTTGTAAACTGTGAGGCAGGGCTTGCCATCTTCTTTGGAAAGCTTGTAAACCTTTTGTCCCCATCATCATAAAGGTGTCCTCAAAATGTAGGATGGATCTCTCTTGGGTTGTTATGTACCTAGGTGACAATTCAACATCAGAGGAGATGAGATTGTGGTTTGTTGATGACAGCCTTAGGGCTCACTAGTTCTGCTCTCATATATAAGGGCTCATTTTCTTCTTTTGTCATCATCCTTTTCGCTTCTTTAGCCCTTGTCTCGTCATGGGTCAACCAAGAGGCTAATGCCATCAATTACATGTCTCCTAATCTTGAGTTGGGGTCCCAAAATTTATGTTTGTGAGGATCAGATTGTGCATGTAAAACTCAGTGAGTTTGGCTCTATCCTCAATACTTGCCGTTTTGCAAAATTCAATGAATTTCTTGAGTCTTGGAAAGGTAGGGAGCCATACTTTTCCAATGTCTTAATTTGAAACTGTAGCCACTTCTCCCTGAGGAAAATGGCATAGGATTTGGATGACTACCTGCATTTGTATGGCTTCCATAGATAAAATTGCCATAGTAGCAAGTTGTGTCTATTTTTCTTGCAACATCTCTCTTAGCCTTGTGTTTTCTTCCTGTAACTTCTCTCTCATGATTGACTCCATTAGTGTCAAATCATTCAATTCCCTGCCCATTTCATTGACTTTCACCTCTATGAGAACCACATCTTCTATCTTTTTGGATTTTGCAATTTGCATCCATGTGTTCTTCCTCTTTCCTTTTCCAACTCAAAGAAGAGTAGTATAGAAAATTTCTCAAGCATAATCCTACCTCCCTCAACAAATCTGTAGTAGGATTCTAGATTGCGTTGTGTATCAGGCTCCTGGAGCTCTTGGAGGACTTTTTCATCTTCTTTTGGGGTGGCTGCCCCTTCCCGTAGCACCTCCTGTTGTTCCTGTAGCAACCCTTGTTACTCTTGTAGCAACCCATGTTTCTCCTGTAGCTCTTCTTTTTATTCTTGTAACAGGGCAGCTTGTGTCTTGAACCTCTTAAAGATGGCTACCTTAGTGGTGGGCTTTCCCATGGGTAGCATAAGTTGCTTAGTTTTGGCCTTAGGAGAGGTAACTTCTTCAATCTTTCACTCACTAGGTCCCACTTCTCCCTTTTTGCTTGCTAACTCATCAATAGTGATAGGGATTTTTGGAGGAGGATGAGGCTTCGCCTGCCTTATCCTAGTGCTCTTCCTTGTTTTAAAGTATAAGGGACCTTGCCTTGGCTGCCTTATTTTGGGCTTAACAAGTGTGGCCAATGTGGCAGCCACTTCTTGCTCTGTGTTTCCTGGTGCAAGGATTATTTTCTTGCCTTCCATACTTGTCTCTGGAGGTTTAGGGGAAACCTCAAGGTTCTCCTCCTCTGCTTCTTGCTTCTCCCCTTCTTTTCCTTTCTCTATTTTTGCTTCTTCTTCCTGTGTTTCTGATGCCTCCTCTTCTTCTTGTGTTTTTCTCTGCCTCCTCTTCATCCTTGGTTTCTACTTCCTCCTTCTCTTCTCTAACCCCAATACTAGAGGCTGGTCTTCCCTCTTGTGTGATGGCTTGAGTTTCAATGAAAATTTCCCTGTCCATGTCTACAAAATCAGTGCATAGCATAGGGTTCCTTAGGTGACTTAGAGAATCCATAACAATCAGCTTAATGAGGCCATGGTGGGCAATATGTTGGTGCTTCCCTTCCCTCACTTTCTAGCTCATTTCAATGATAGATTGTAAGAGGAAATGGGGAACACTAAGTCTCTGTGGAATGGGTAGTTCTGCTTTGAATCTTAGCTCACGGAGTAGCCTAAAATGATAGGCATTTACAATGCTCAACCTCCCCTCATAAGATATGTATTTGAGGATGTGATATGCCACTTCATCCCAGGGGTAAGGCAGGCTCTCTCTTCTCACTCCATTTTTATCTTCTATAGGCTTTTCTCTATGAATGAAGAAGTCCTTCCTGGCTATAATACTCACTGCTTTATCCTCCTTGATCCATCGAATTCCTAAGGGTAAGGTAGTCACTTTTCTTATGAGTTCAACATTTAAAGAGATGGAAATTCTTCTAACAATAGTACTGGCACTATCTTCTCCCTGAGAATTTAGTGCAATGGAAAATTCCTGAGTTATGTTATCATCATAACCCTTCAACTGTTCAAAGAAACCCATCCACTGGTGTCTTAGAAAAATGTCTACCATAGGAGGATGGTGATGAATTATTTTGTGTATGTGGGTTCTCTTTTGTTGAAACCTCCCCCCATTTTTCCTACTGCTCTTTCTCGGGGTTACTTAGGTGTTTTTTTTTTTTGGCCTCAGTGCAGTCTCGAGTGTAGAGACAATGTCAAAATTTCCTTTTTTTTTATCAGATGGGAAGAAGGATGCTAATAATTTTTATCAAAACAAGCTTTCCTTTGTCCCTATCTTGCCTTCACACATAACAATTTTCAAAGGAAACTACTGCATAATTGTTCGTTATAAGGTGCTTAATTCAGGCAAAATTCTCCATGCAGATGTATGGAAAAATAAAGAGGAAGAAGGTCATTTACTCCTTTCAAGATAACTCTGTCATGTGCATGAGGGTTTGAGCGAAACTTTGGGTAGTTTTGGCTCCCTTTCTCCCTTCAATTCTCTCATGTAGCTTCCTTTCGAGCCTCCTGTAGAAGTTCATATCCTCCTGTAGTTTCTCCTGTAGCACCTGCAAGCATAGCTCGAAGCAGCACAGTGGCACCCTAGGCAATCTCTGATAGCACTAGCTCGTCCTTCTCCAACTGTTTTCTAGGAATGAACGATTATGCAAATGGAGTCGAGCCTTGTACTTATTATTCTTTTTTATGGTAAAGGCTCAGATCTCTTTAGTGACATGACTGTTGCACGAATTTCCCATTTTTAACTATTTCCCCCACTCCTTGTAATCATCACCCTGCTCATCATGATCATCACCTTTTTCCTCGTAATCACCACTCCACTTAAGTTGAATTTTCCATGTTGCATGTATGATTGAATGAACTTTAGTTTACTAATTGAAGGTGGCCAAGTTCACTGGCCACCTCCAGCCCATAAAAATTCCTTTCTCAACCATTAACACATTTTATCATTATATGCATAGGGAAGAGGTGAGGGATGTCATACCTGATCCTACCTATGATATCGAATTGTTGGAGATGCCTGCATGCTAGAGATGGACTTCATAACATGATGACCTTGAAGGTGTTGATGCTTTGATGATTCCTTGACTGATTAAATTGTTGTGTGTGTAGGCTTCTTCCTAGTGTCCAATATGTTGTTGGTGGATTGGATGGATTATCTCATATCTGATCTCTAAAGGTGGTGTTTCCCTTCTCAACTTCAGAAATAGATCCATGATGCTCAAGGTGGCTAGATTTTTTGCTCCGTGGCTGTAAAAAACAGTTGATTGTGGATTTTGTTGTAATTGTACAGGCTGCTAAAGGAAGAGTCTCTTTCCTATAGTAGTCACTTAATTCCCCTTCGAGACCTCATATTTCATGTGGGATTGAGGGAAAGTCATAGGAGGTATAGGGACAAGATTAAAATCATCAGGAAGTGGTGTACGTGGTGGAAAAATTGAAGAGAAAGCTTTTTCTAGTTTTTTTCTTTATGTAGGGAAGAGTGGAATTTGAAGATGAATTTTGGCTAGATTGAGTGAATAAGTGATGAAGGGGTGCTGGTGGACCTCTCCTAGCAATTTCTAAAGTAAACATGACCTTTGGACACCTTTTTTCAATCAGATCTACCTCCTGTAGCATTTCAAGCTGCCCCTGTAGCATTTCAGGACAATCTTGTAACACTTCAGAAAGGATGAAAAACATGATTCTATTGCTGGCTAGATAATGGAGAGAGGTAGGGAGGTGAGTGACAAGGGTGAAAATGCAATGGATAGCTAGAAAAATGGAGGAATGAATCTGTAGAATCTATTTTGTAGCCATGGTTATCTTGATTGTCTCGAGTCCTACAAAAAAGAGGTGTTAGAAAAATTGGTGCAAGAACTCCTTCCATGTGTTTTTTTTCTCTCTTTTTTTTTTTAAACTTTTCGAGACATCTAGGATGCTTCTACAGAGGTTTTCAACCTGCATTCCTGCCCAAGGCACTTAAGAGAAGGCTCTCACCTGGGGATCTTTTAATCTTTTTATTTTATTTTGTTTTTTTTTTGCCCTTGGACTGCCTCAGAGAGGTTTTCAACCCGAGAGTTGGCCTTAAATGCCTCATAGAGGCTTTCACCTAGGCCCTTTATTTCTTTTCTCTTCTTTTGTGTTGTTCTAGAAGTTGTGTGCATTGAGGACTATGAGCCTCCCAATCACATTCAATTCTCTGTTGATTGAACTAACAAACTCTTCCTTGAAGAAAGGTCTTTTATACAACTTCAACCTATAACCATTGAGAAGTAAGGGAATACCTTCCTCACCAATTGTTCTGATTTAGATAGACCCATTCTCATAACATTTCTCTGCTAGAGAGGGACCCAACCATCTTGTCATTAACTTTCCCTTGAAATCCTTGAATTTGGAATCATACAACAAGGCCCAATCTCCTTCTTTAAAAGTCTTCTCTTTAATGTGTTTGTCATGCCAAATTTTCCTTTGTAGCTAGATTACCTTAGTGTGCAAGAGAGCTTGCAACCTAAATTAATCTAAACCATTGAGTTGGAGTATCCTCTCCTATTGTGTTGTAGTAAGGTCCAAGTCTAGCTAAGTTTCCATCCTTAATGCGTTGTATTGAAATTCAATAAACAACATGGCCTTCTTCCCATAGACTATTTCAAATGGAGTGAATATAGTGATGGTCTTTCAAGCGGCGTTGTAGGCCTAAATGGCTTCCACAAGTATGTCTAGCCAATATTTTCTACTGCTACTAACAACCTTCGTTAGAATGTTCTCCAATGCTCTGTTTGTGACCTCCACCTGCCCATTTGCTTGAGGGTGATAGGTAGTGGATGTCTTGTGCTTGATGTGGTGCTCCTTCATGAGATCTTCAATCAAATTTAATGTAAATTTTGCTCCTTGACCAATGACAATCTCTTGGAAAACCAAAGTTGTAGAAGATATTCTCCCTCAGAAATTCAACCAACTTTTGCTCAGTTGCTACCTTTATTTCCTTTGTTTCAACCCATTTAGTCAAGTAAGCAGTGCACACAATGATCTATTTCTTCTGTCATGATGGGGGATTAAATGTCCAATGAAATCCATGCCCCACTTCTCAAATGGATCTAGAGTCACTTGAGGTTGTAATGACATTTCATCCTTAGGTGTGGGCTTACCCATCCCTTGGCACTAATCACACTTGGTGGTGTACATCCTTGCATCTTGATGTAAAATGGGCCAATAATATCCTACTTGTAGAAATTTGAAGGTTGTCCTCTTAGCAGCAAAGTGGCCCCCACAGGGTCCATCGTGGCATGCTAAGTGGATGTCAAAGACCTCCTCTTCACTCACACATCTCCTCAATGTGAAAATTCCTAGACTTGAAGAAACCCCTTCTGCAACAAATCTGAATCTACTTCACCTACTTGATATTTAATATACATTAAGCAAGTTATTCTTCTAAACACTGAAGCAACTGACTTTTGCAGCCTACACTAATTAAATATTTGATATCATAAAATAAACGAAGAAAAGAACAAGATACATAGGACACTTAATTTTGGACACAATAGTCCCCGGAAAAACCCAATGCGGGAAAATTAGTGAAACAGTTCTGAGGGTTTATTCTTATGCAGGAGAAATATCTAAATACAAATCTAGGATGCTCATCTAGCAATCCTTTACAGAGAAAATACTCACGGAAAATATGAGTTAGTTTTACCTCACTTCAGTAGGCAAAATTCCGACTGATCCAACACAAGACTTATTAATCCTGCCTATTTTTGCATTGGCTCTACGTCAACCCTGCATCACCTTCTCTACCCTCTACGTAAGCTCTCTCGGCTGTTCTGGCAGTTCCTGGTAGCTTTGGTTGTTCCAACAGTTCTAGATTCTGCGTGATAGGCAACTTTTCTGTGTCAGCTCTCCTGGCTACTATGTTGCCTCTGCTTTAGATCTCCTGGCAGTTTCGATAGTTCCCGGTAGTTTTGGTTGTTCCGACAGCTCTGGATTCTACGTGACAGGCAACGTTTTTGGGTCAGCACTGTCAGCTACTGCGTTGTCTCCCTGTAAGCTCTCTCTGCCTCTTTATTCTCTATTTTCCAGAAAGTCCTCTCGTTTTCTCCCTACCCCTTAGTTGCAAGGTCTCCTGAATCGATTTTCCTCCTGAGAACTTCTCACCTTAGAAAATAGATTTCCTCAATTTCTCTGTGCGTATTTCCAAATGAACCCCAAGGCTCAATTTTATACTTTTCCTGTTGAGTCTTCAACGACCAAGATTAAGTCTCTAATCAATGGCTAAGATTAAAACATGACTTGATCCACCTTCTAGATCATTGTCACCCATTTTTTTATTAATACCCATTAATATTTTAATTTCCCTAAGTTTAAACTTAGGAACTCCATTAAAAATATTAATTATTTTAATAAAATACAATCTGGGTGTAATTTCACCAAACGATTTCTAGGTTCTTTCGAAATAATGTGCATTAGCCTCTCCACCAATTTTCAATGCAAGAACACTTCCTATGCTACCAAAAACTAACAGTCCCTCTTAGTGAGGAAAGTGCTCTAGAGTCTAGCAACAATGTCCACCTACATGCTGCTTTGTTTCTGAAGCACCTCCTTTCTACACTGTTGCTGCTACCAACACTGTGCTACCGTTGATATTGTACTGTTGCCCATGACACTGCCACTGCCTCTGCTGCATTTGTACTACAACTCCCTCTCAAATGTTGCATTTGCTATGTTGCTAGCACTGTGACTGCTAATACTGCATCTGTACTGCAACTCAATTGCTGAGAGAAGCAACTGAAAAACATCCCAAATTAGATGAACTTAACTGTGTTCTCCACAATGCAATGAATGTTGGGATCTGACTACTGGTGATTTTGACCCTATGAATCTTTTGCGCTGTTGACTCCTGTACTGTGTCAACTGCACTGCTGGCAACCTTGATCTGCGTTGATTAGTCTCTGGTCCCCAGCAACTGCATCTGTCCTCCAAACACTCCACTGCATCATCTGACACTAAGTCCATCTCACTACTATTGAATCTTGGGCTCCTGTAGCAAAGAATTAATCTAAGAGGTGGACTCCTCAAGGATCCTGCCCACATGTAGTCCTCCCGACTATAGCTCAATGTCGCCCCATCTTCCTCCTGGAGATGCATGGGCACTCATGGAAAACTCATCCTCATCAGCCTTTGTTGAAGCAACCTTAGGATTATGTTTCTCATCCTTGTCCTTTTTCTTCAAAAGACACTAGGTTGCATAGTGGCCCATCTCGCCACAACTGAAACATTTCACCTTCAAAATGTACTTCTTTTGCTTTGGCTTTTGTTGTATCTTCGATGCTAGAGTTATGTTCTCCTCCTCCTCCTTCGTCTTTGTACCACTCCCACTACTGCCACTGAGGTTGACCTTCACTAGGTCCCTCCTCAACTCCTCCGGTTGAAGAGTCGCCCAGATCTCCTCCCATGAAGGTAGTTTTCCCCTACCCAATATGCTTTGGATGAGCAATTTCCATTCATCCGAGACTCCATTCAGGGCTATCCTCACCATCGTGGTTGGATAAGGAGTGAACCCCACTACAGCAATCTGGTCTTTGGTGTCTTGAAGACGCTGAAGATAGAGGTTCACCCCTTCTCCTTTATGCATCAAAGTTCGCCGCAACTTCTGCTCCAAATACATCTTTTGTTGTTCGGAAGAGCCTTCATATAAAGAAGACAAGGCTTCCCACATCTCTCGGGTTGTATCCTTACCCTGTAAGTGTGAGACCACATGATCTCGAACTCCATCAAGAATGAACCTCTTTGCCTTCCTCTGCTCAGCCTTGTACTTCTTCTTTTGATCGTTGTCAGCAGGAACAGCTACAAAACTATTGACGTAGGCCTCGAGATCATATTCCTCCAGAAAAACTAAGATTTTGGTCTTCCATATGACATAGTTGGAAGCTCCTTCCAACATGTCCTCATCTTGAGCCCATGCAATGCCATCTCACCCAACTGTCGAACTGACTTCTCTAGTCATTGCTTAGCACTGCTCAACTGCTCAACAAGTGTAATGATCCTAAATAAGAATACAAGTGATATTAAAAAAATAAACTGTGCAACAATTTATAAAAACGAAATTTGCATTTAAGCATTCACAAAAGGCTGCAAATATGGAATTATTGAGCCATTTTATTAACTTTTTGAAGGCCAAATATAATATATGATGAAATGGTGCACCTAGTCTTGTCTCAATGGACAAGCAAGACCAAACCCAGGTGGGAAAATGGTTGAGATGAAGGCTACCCAGCTACTGCACCCATCTACACTACGTTGCCCAGAAAACTGCTTCTCTATTGAGGTTCGAATCGCTGGAAAGTGCACTTATACTGCCCTAAAAATTGTATGCTTTTAATCCCGGAATCCTTGGCCTAGACCAAGAAAAACCAAGAAGGGATTTTAGCTGGTTTGGACCTCTGATTTTCGACCCCCTTGGAGCCTCACCTTAGCTGTCGCTGCAAAACTCGACTTGATGGAAGGTGCCTATAATTTGTCCTGAAAACTCCTCCAAAGTGATGAGTTCACCCTTTCTATCCAACCCCTGACTTCCCGGATGAGCTCTTGGCCAAAATCACCTACTCCCAAGCTCCATGAAAAGCTGCGAAGTGGCCTCTGCGTTGTCCCTTAGCCCAGCGATTCGAACTGTTGGAACACTGGGTCGGCGCGTTGTAAAACCTAGCAAAATTGTTGGTCTAATGTTGCTACCTCAACTCCCTAATTCCCCGACAAGCAATATGATCTCTACCGGTCTCAATCTCCCTCTGCATGTTTCCTAGCTGCCTAGAAATATGCACTCCTTACTCTGTGTTGGCTACTAATGCTATGTCAAATCCCCGACATTCCTAAAAACCCTTGTAAACAAGCCTCCCTAGGGCGGGCATGGATGGTCCCCCGAAGTAGAGGTTGAATCTCCCGCTTGAGAGACTCATGGCTAAACAATCGCTTGACATAGCTAAACAACAGAGTGAACAGTTGAGTAATTGTTTGCAAATGTCAAAGATGAAACCAAAATGAGAGTTGATCTCTCCTGATAACTCCTTGGGCCTCCTTATCCTCATGTGGGCCCCTCCATCCACCCATTTGACTTTCCCTCCAAGCATATCAAATGGCTAATTCGAAATCCCATGTGGGTGGCCCCCACATTCCACTAGCAGCTAAATAAAGCTGATTTGGCCCCTAAGTCCCTAAGTCGAAAGTGTGGGGTCCTCTTCCTTAGTAAAAAATGTACAAAATTGTGTAGCAACACTTTGTTACTAATGTGTTTGAGAAGGGACACGACAGTCCTCCCCTCCCAAATGTTGCTTGCCCTCAAGCAACCTCAAAGTTGGGTGCTCCAATATGTGCTCACCCTCCTAGGTGGCATCCTCATCCGACAAGTTCTTCCAGCATACCAAGAACTCCCTAATGGTCCTGCTCCTCATTTTCCTCTCCTTGCTCTCCAAAATAGCCTCTGGTTCCAACACCAAGTGGCCCTCATCATCTAGAGGGGGTAGATCAGCTGCTACTGTCACATGTTGTCCCAACAACCTCTTAAGGCATGAGACATTAAAAACATTGTGGATCCAACTCCCCTGAGGCAGCTCTAGCTCGTAAGCCACCTCCTCCCCAACTCATCGAATCACCCTGTAGGGCCCAGAGAAGTGTCGTTGTAGCTTCTTGGCCCCCTTTTGCTTCAACGTGGACTGTTTATAAGGCTACAGCTGGAGGTACACCAAGTCCCCCTCCTCGAAGTGTCTCTCTGTCCTGTGCTAGTCTGCGTAAACTTTATGCTAATTTTGGGTTGTCACCAAATTATCCTTGAGAACCTTGAGGATATCTTAGCTCTCTTGGACCTAGTCTTTGGCCTTTGGTGCCCGACTGCCTCCAAAAACAATATTAGAAAATCCATAAATAGCACGGAAAGGAGTCATACTAATGGACATGTGGTGTGTGGTGTTGTAGCAGTACTCGCCTAGATGCAACCATTGAATCCAAGACCTCTGTTGACCAGTCACATAGTTCCTTAGGTACCCCTCCAGCAACTAATTAACTCTCTCCATCTGGCCATTTGTCTGAGGGTGATAGATGGAGCTAGGAGTGAGCTCCCTCCCGACCAGTTTGAAGAGTTCCTGCCAAAAGCCTCCCATGAATCTATTGTCCCTGTCGCTCACTATGTTCTTGGGGAGCCCGTGTAATCTGGAAATCTCCCGGAAGAACAGTTTTGCGACCTGTGCAGCCGTGTACCTGGTGGGGATGGTGAAAAAGTGGGAAAATTTGGTCAACCTGTCGACCACTACGTATATGCAATCCTTCCCCTGCACTGTGGGGAGCCCTGTGATGAAATCCATAGAAATACTTTCTTTCCCATTTCCCCTCAAGGATAGGAAGTCGTTGTAGCAATCCTGCGGGGCGAGTCAGTTCCCCTTTTTCCTATGACAAGCCTCACACTTCCGTACGTGTTGCAGCATGTCCCCCTTGAGGCCCTTCCATGTGAGTCTCTCTCAGACAACCATATAAGTCTTCTGGAACCACTGGTACCCAAACAATGGTGAATCATGTGTTGCTTGGAGTATCCTCTCCCTCAATTGTGAGTTGGGCACTACATAAATGTGCCCCTTGTAATAGATGACCTCATTCATCACACGGTAACGCTCATCTGCATGGGTTCCCTCCAATGCCTCACATGCCTTCCTATCTTTGGAGTACTCCCATAGTGGCACCGAAAAGTTGTCTTAGGGATACCCTGATCTGGTGGTACCCTGAACGCAGATCAATCTTAGAGAAGTACTTGGCTCCTCTAAGCTCATCCATCAGCTCATCTATGCGGGGAATGGGGTACCGGTTCTTTAGTGTCTTCTGGTTGAGGGCACAGTAGTCAATGCACATCTTAAGGGTTTCATCCTTCTTCTTCACCCACACCACTGAACAAGTGAAAGGACTGGAACTTGGCCTGATATGGGTCAATGCTAGCAACTCCTAGATGGCCTTGTCTATCTCATCCTTATAGGCTTTGGGATGCCTGTAAGGGGTGGTGATCACTGCCTGCACACCCGGCTCCAACTCAATAGTGTGCTCAAATCTTCTGTTTGGTGGTTTCCCTGGTGAAATATCCCCAAACACTACTTTGTATATGTCGAGCAAGGCCTGTATGTTTGTCAGTGGTGGCTAGGTCTATCCCCTAGCCTCTGAGATCCTCAGCTCAACTGCCCACGCAATTTCCCCATGTCTTAAATCTGCATAAGACTGCATGCCTCTCAAGACTACTGGTTTTCCATCCAATCCAATGAACTCCATCTCTGGCTTCCTCCATTCTCTCGTGACTTGACCAAGGGAATACAGCCACTAGACACCCATCACCACGTTGGTGTCTGACACATCGACCACAAAGAAATGGTTTGTCATCGAGTAGTTCCCCATAACTACTGTCAAGGAAGGCACATATCTAGTGCACTGTATGGTACGGTCACCTGGTACTTGTTTATTTTGGGTAGCATCGGATGTGCTCTAGCTCCAAAATTTGGTGGAGGGGCTAGAACACATGAAATCTTCAAAACCCATAAATGGTTTGGAGAAATTCCAGCTAGATGAGGAGTTATTAAAATAATTAATATTTTTAATGGGTTCCTAAGTATAAACTTAGGAAAATAAAAATATTAATGTGTATTAATAAGAATATGGGTGAGAAACTTCTAAGTGACGACGATCAAGTCTATTTTAATCTTAGCCATTGATTAGGGATTAGATCACCACTATTGATTCATCAACAGGAAGAGTATAAGAGGAGGCTTGAGGGTCAGTTGGAGAGAAACCAAGTAGATCAAAGAGTTCAATTTTTCTAGGGCGTGGTTTGCTGCAAAAGTGAAGCTAAGTGATTTGAGTTGCAGTGAGGGGCAGTTTGGCAGACGGACTTTTATCCAAGGTTGAGGATACATAGCAGAGAGGCGAAGCAGCGGTAGGAGATATAGTGTAGCTCCAAAGAATGTGACGCAGAAGCTAGAGGGGCCAACGCAGTTCCTTAGAGGCATCGTTGGGGTTTTCTGTGGGGCTGAGAGAGGAGCAATTCAGCATATCAACTTCTGAGCAAGGGGGGCCCACTGGGAGGGTGCCACAGCTCCTAGAGGAGGTGACGCAATTCCAACACAAAACTTGGAGCAGCCATTGTTGCCTAGCACTGGGAACAACAATTGTCATCTGTGTGGTTTGATCATCTAGTTGCTAGAATTGTCAAAATATCTGTCTCTGGATAGAGGTACTTCTGCCAAGTTTAATCTCTGTTGGGTGAGATGGATTTAGCACCCTAGTTGTATTCAGAAATCTGCTTAATAATGCAAACCCTCTATATGCTACACGAGTTTTTCCAAATTGGGTTTTTCCGGGGATGATTGTCCAAAAATAACGGTGTTCCTTATGTGATTGTCTCAATTTATTTCACTTCATGATCTGTATATAGCTATAGTCTGCAATAGTGTTTTCATCGTTGTTTAAATATTCAAATAACTTGTTGAATGTAAAGAACAAGTAGAAGATGATAAACCAATGATTGCAGTAGGATTTCTGATATGTAGATTCAGAAATTCTCACAGTGCTAGGACTGAGAAGCCCTCGAACTCAGTTGTGGTGAGGCCCCTCCTTTGGACCAACTAGGCATCTATGAAATTGTGGGTAGCCCCATTGTCAACTAGCACTGACACCCTATGTCCCTGTATAGTGCCTCTGAAAAATTTGGGAATCCCGCATAAGGAAGCGAGAACTCCCCCTGTTGGGGCAAGGAATGCCCCACCCTATGGAGGTGGTGGTGGTGGCCCTCTGTTTGTCGGAATCTCACCATATGCCCCACCGCAATTCTGGTCCACATCATCCTCCTGGTCACTGTAAAAAAAAACCTCAATTTAGTGTGTTCTCCCAACAGTGCATCGATGGCCTGGCTCTTAGGGCTCTTTGCATGTGAAGCACAACTTCCTGCTCTGGAGGTCCTTCTGTGTCTCCTCATCTAACTGCCCCCTCCCCTATGCGGTCCTCTGAGGTGGAGGTCTAGTCTCATGCCCCTTTTGTGGGAAAGGGGTCCATGCAGGAAATGGTGCTCTAGTCTTGGGGATGGCCCCTTGTAGATCTTTGGCACACAAGACTGCTTCCTGCAGCATGGAATGTCTACATGACTTCACCAGTCCATGTAGGGGCTTAAGCAAACCCTCAGTGAAGGTATACACCCTCCTTTCCTCGGATAGATCTGGGACCATCACGAACACCCGCAAAAAATCTGAGAAGTATTGCTCCAGGTTGCCTGTTTGGCGCAGTTGGGTCAGCTCTCTGAAATGGGCCTTCGGAGCCCTCTGATCAAATCACTCTAACCCCCTCCTGGTGAAGTCCTCATAAGAAACTACGTGGGGATGCCCTAGGGTGGTCAAGCCATAAAACCACCAATCTTGGGCTTCCCCTTCCATGTGCAGCGTGGCCATCTTAATGGCTTCCCGCTTTGTCATCTGGTTGAGTTGGAAGTAGGTGTCCATCTTCTCAATCCAAGCCCTATCCATGCACTTGGCAATGCCATCAAAAATAGGTAAATAAATCCTCCCTATGGTCCTCTGCAACTCATAGTTCTAGGTCCCTTGTCCTCCATAGCCCTTGTTCTTCTCACTCTGCTTGAGCTTGCAGTAATATCTGAGGGAGAGGGCTTCTTTAAAGTCTTCATCCATAGAGTGCCACTCTCTAAAGTAATCTCCCATCTAAGGGGGGTTTTCCTCCCTTGCAGGCTCGATTTGTGCTACTTGCACGAAGGAAGGTAGTGTAGCACGAGTTGGCACACTAGTTGAAGGGCGTTGCACTGCTGGAGAGGGATGATCAAATTGTTGACAGGCCCCAAATGTTTCCCCAAACAGAAACCCTCTAGGTGTGGTTCTCCCTTTGTTCTTCGACTTGATCTCTTCCAGCATGTCATTCTGACCCTTGGCCAAGTCACTCAAGGCCTTCAGAAGGTTATCGAAAGCCATCTCTTCCCTACCCTTTGGTTTTGCCATTTCCTCCTCTTCTGCTACTACTTTCTCCCTTCCCTGCGTATCTGGAGTAATCTCTAACACCCTTTCTCTGCTCCTGTACCTTTTTCTTCGAGAGGTGATGTTCTGTTGGTCCCCTTCTCTCATGGGAGACAATCCCCACAACTGAGCCAAGAACGAGACTCTAATACCCCTGTAATGATCCTAAATAGGAATACAAGTGATATTAAACAAATAAACTATGCAACAATTTATAAAAACGAAATTCGCATTTAAGCATTCACAAAAAGCTGCAAATATGAAACTCCTGAGCCATTTGATTAAATTTCTGAAGGCCAAATACAATAGATGATGAAATGGTTGTTAAATTGGCAACTAGGGCCAAACTTCATGTGGGTCATCTTATTCATGGCTAATAATATTTTTATTAGATTCCTCTCGATGAGAGGTGTAGGATTGATCTAAAGATCATCTGATTACTATAAGTATTTATGGAGATATGAATTTATTTTGATTATGGAATTATTATCAAGCCGACCTACAACTCATGTAGGCTTAGAATCCCAACAATCGCGTCTATTCAAACATCATCAGTTGTGTATAAATACAAGAGGAATTTTCCTCATTTGCACTCACTCATCTCATCACATCTCTCTCTCTCTCCTGCGCAAAAAAGAGGGTCTTCTCTACTGCGCAGAAAAGAGTCTCTCTCTCACACGTGGAAGGAAGCTGCTGAAACTGAAGCTGCAACTGCAGATCCAAGGTTTGACCAGCGTGGGCCATCAAACCTCCTCTTTTGAATTATGTTATAGGTTCATTTGAACCTCCTCTGAAGGCTGCAACTTTTGGTAGTGGAATCAAGTCGATTCGACGGTCAATTTGCGAGATATCGACTGCCCTAGTTTGAAGGAAGTTGTTGAAACTGAAGCTGCAACTGCAGATCCAAAGTTTGACCAACGTGGACCATCAAGCCTCCTCTTCTAAACTGCATTGTAGGTTCATTTGAACCTCCTCTGAAGGCTGCAACTTTTGGTGGTGGAATCAAGCCGATCCGACAGTCGGTTTGTGAGATATCGACTGCCCTAGTTTTGATGATGAAGCCGCTAATGCTGACGCTGTTGATCTAGGGTTTGCTACTGTTGATATAAATCAGATTTATTTTACTATTTCTCTCTGTTGAATTATTGAAGATAAAAAAAGATTTGATCAAAGGGTTTCCCCACACATTGTAGGGTTTGTCCCTAGCTAGCCGCCACATCTTGTGTCTCTTGTCTCGGCTTGTTTTTTGTCGATCGTTTAATGTTTTATCTGCACTTTACTTTATGTACATGTGATTGCTAATCTGTGGATTATAATAAGAAAAAGAAGTAAACTGTTATAAGCATAGAACATACCATAAATTAACATGGTATTGGAGCTTAGGTGAAGACAAAGCCCGAGCAAGAGCAAGAGCAATCACCGAAGAGAAGATAGGCAAGGCTATCCTAGAAGAACAAGGAGTGTTGGACCACGTGAGAGGCAATAGTGTTGAGCCTCCATCAAATGCATCCACTGCTACTAGGTACAAATGGAAAACCGAAGAATTGAAAACAAAGAAGATTATTCGAGACTTTATCAACAAGCACTTGGTGGCCTACATCTCTGACCTGAACACCTCCAAGGAAATCTACGATAGACTGGCGAGTTTATTTAAAGTTAATGATGCAAATCAAGTTTTGTTTCTTAGAAATAAGTTGAGGGAAATCAAGAAGGGTAAAGATGAGAGTATGAAAGCATACTTCTTAAGAATCACCGAGATAAAGAACGATCTCTTATCTATTGGGGAGACTATTACTGATAGGGAAAAGGCACTCACGACTCTTGGAGGATTACCATCCATATGGTACATGTTTAGGACTACTCTTCTGAACAATCATGTAATTCCTGGTTTCAAGGAATTAATGGCTAGATGCATTCTAGAAGAAACAAGGGTGGAAGAGCAAGAAATTCCCTTGCCTAAAGGTCCTCTTGTTGCCTTTTCTTCTTATGCTAAGAAAAGAAATAATTTCGAGTCTAAATCGAAAAGAAAGGCTAGACCTAAGTGTGGAAGAAAAGGACGATGTTATATTTGCAATTAAGCAGGTCACTATGCAAGGGAATGCCCTAATATAAAGGACTCTCACTGTGACGATGATCAAAATCCCTCTCACGGTAATCGAAGGGAAGGAAAATTCAATAGCAAAGGTAAACGGAATGTTGGAAATCAAGGAAGAGGACAACCATTCAAGAAGGCTAGAAATTCCAGGATGTATTAAATGCACCTGACCTCCGAAAGAACCTGGTGTCCATATCGGAAACGGAAGACAAAGGCTACAAGGTAACCTTCAGTGATGGCAAGGTACGTGTATCGAAAAATAATGTTAAAGATGCCTTTACTCTTAGGTTTCGTATTGATTCATTATATCAAGTCAATGAAATTCAGGTAGGTGTCATGTCTCATGACACATCTATTCAGTCCGAGCTTTGGCATTGGAGGTTTGCCCACCTTCATTACAAAGATCTACACAATGTAAAACATATGGTAACAGGGATGCCCGAATTCAAAATAGAAAAAGAAGGTGTATGTTCGGGATGTGCCGGAGGAAAGCTCAAAAGGGGACCATTCCCCTCAAGCCTAAGCAAGACCTCCGATATATTACAATTGGTTCACTTAGGCATACCTGAGGTTGGCATTAAGAGGGAGACTACTACACCACATACTCCAAAGCAAAATGGTGTGGCACCGTACGATTGTGGACGTTGTCTCTATGGCTGGATGACGTAACAATGCCTGATGTGGAAGAACCGATGGATCCTATTTATCCACCTGAGCCTTCCTCTTCCAAGAAGAGGCCTTCATGGATTAGGGGGATACTTGATGATGCTGAAAGACATGGTGCACCCCAAGGAACCTTCCGTGAAAGTAAGAAATGCAACAGGTATCAAGGATACCTGACCAGTATGAGAACAATCATACAAAATGAGCCTTCATCATTCTCAGATGTTGTCAAGCATCAAGTATGGAAGGATGCTATGACCATTATGGAGAATGATGTCTGGGAAGTAGTTCCTAGACCCCAGGACAAAACAATTGTTACTTCAAAATGGCTTTACAAGATAAAGCTGCAGCAGATGGAAGTACAGAATAGTATAAGGCTCATTTTGTTGCTCGTGGTTTCTCCTAGAAGGAAGGTATAGACTATGATGTGATATTTGCACCTATTTCCAGATATACGACCATCTGCTTGCTCCTCCTTTACACTTATGGGATGTTAGGATTAATGTGGCTAACTTCATATAGCACATTGGTACCAAACATCATGGACATGTTGCAGATGGGATGAGGACAACTTCATGGACCTGAGCATGGACTACTTATGAGGATGGAGTCTTGATCGAGTTCAGGATGTGGCAAGGATGCTTTGAGGAACGACTGATGGTGACATGAGGACGTGCATTCTCATGGTTTGGACGTGATGGTTGGATTAGCTACCCAACTAGTTCAGACATGGGAGCTAGCAGTGCGCAGAGATATGTTGGCATCATGTTGGAGTATCAAGGCAGCAGTTCACATGAGGACGACATATGGGGATTGAGATGACTTCCTGTTGATGATGATCTTGGTGGAGAGCTACCGAGATGGTATGTTGTCGAGGACGAAAACGATTTCAGGTGGAGGAGGGTGTAACACCCTCGGATCTCAGGCAGGCGTGCACGATGGCGCGAGCGCCCCGTGCACGACGACGGGCGGATTTTGGCACGACGATGGGCGAACCTCCAACACTTGGACGATGAACTGTTGGGCGAGCTACGACATCCGACGAACGACGACGGACTGCGGACGAGCTGCAGCAAGTTTGGACGCGGGTGCAGCTACCCGACTCGGCAAACAGGTTACGGTTGAGGCTCGGGCGAGCTGAAACGTTAGCGGGCAGCATGTGACGAAAGATTGTCACATGTGCGACATAAAAAAATGACGAGAAGCACTTAGGCCAGGTATGACTAAGTGTTGGACGAAATATTAATATACACAAAAACATGTATTATAATGACTTATACGCATAAGTAAATATGCGTGGATTAATAAGAATGTAATAAAATAATGTAACATATGGCTTATACGCATATATATAAATATGCGTAGGAATAAAAATAATATAAAATAAAAATACATGGGCTCATATATGAAATAACATGTCAGCCATAAAGCATATGGGGTGAGCACGTATAATAAAATAAGGCCGACATGATTTATGTGGGGCATGTATGATACATACGTGGGCTTTACATGTAATAAAGGGAGGTCGGCTTTAAGTTAAGCAACCCCCTTTGAAACAAGGAAGATGCGTATATATATGGGTGAGCATGAGGCTTATTTCACTCATCGACTTTCGCTCTACGCTCCTCTTCACATAAGGACAAGGGATATGCGAAGGCTTGAAGGAATGCGCATTCTCTTATGCGCATAAACAAGGAAGGTCTCTCGCATGTTTCAGGATTGGGTTATGTAGAAAGGGCTCGGTTGAGGAAGGTTTTTGTACATGATATGATGCCGGGTTATGAAGGAGTTTTGTACACGGTTGGGTGCAGAATTGTATGAGTATCTTGGGTGACCCGTGTGGGTGCTCGCTCATAAGCAAAGGTGCAGAATTGTGTATGTAAAAGGCTTCTCATGCCTTGTTGTAATTATTCTTAAGTGTTGGCCGTGGACATTGCCCGGCACACTTGTTGTATTATTGAAGAAATTCTGAGATAATATATTGTGGGCAGACTTTACCTGGAGTTGCCCCTCCCATTCTTTACTGTTGTTTGCAATTGTTATTTGGTTTAATTGCACATGAAAATGTTAAGAATGGTTTATGATGAATTATGAAGATTAACGCTTTTACATGGTTATAAGATAACGGTTAAAGTATGTTAATGTCGGTTAAGGCGTAGTCCATATGTGCGGTTATTGAACAAATAAGCGTGCACGGTGGTGCCGCACCCGCCCAATAAGAACAAAAAAAAGATTGGGGGCGTGACAGGTGGCTTCACAAGGATGGAACCTACATCAGATGGATGTCAAGACCGCGTTCTTGCATGGTTCGATCAAAGAAGAGGTCTATGTGGAGCAACCCGAAGGATTTCAGATTTATGATTGAAATGCTCATGTATGCAGGTTGAATAAGGCTCTCTATGGGCTGAAGCAAGCACCCCGAGCATGGTATGAGAGGATCGATAGCTACTTGATGAAGCTGGGATTCACTAGGAGTGAAGTCGATCCTAACCTTTACTTTAAGGTTGAAGATGACAAGCCTCTCATACTAGTGTTGTATGTGGATGACCTCTTTCTAACAAGTGCATACCCTCTCATTCACAAATGTAAGAGGGTGTTGGCTTCTAAATTTGAAATGAAGAACCAAGGACTTGAAGTGTGGCAGAAGCCAAGGAAATTTTTTCTATCTCAAGGAAAATATGTAGTGAAGATTCTAAAAAGATTTGGTATGGTGGACTGCAAGCCTGTGACTACCTCAAGGATCTTAACTGTCAGAAGTTATATGGTAGTGATGTCGGACCAGATTTGGGAAATGCCTTTGAGTTTCAAAAACTCATTCGCGTTGATGTTCTTGGTGAACCTTCGTTCAAACATATGTTTTGCAGTTAGCATTTGTTGGCATTATGATTCTGTTATGGCTCTATGATACAGGTGTTGTACTTGATGGCAACTCACTCAAGTGGCAATGGTCTGTTCAGGCTCTCAAAATGATGGAAAGTAAGAGGCTGGCAGGTGAATGGTTCAAAAGGTGCGGACCCGCAGGTTCTTCATCCAGGATGTGCGGTCATACCCGCAGGTTTCCTGTTCAGAAGGTGTGGAACCCTAGTTCACTCACTTCAAGGCAGAAAAGCGCGCTCACGTGGGGTTTCTTATGTTTGGCCTGCGGTATTTAGCCCGCCGTTCTTGATCCTATGGTTTTGGCCCGTGGTATAGGATCTAATTTAGCCCCGTTTTGGATCTCTTGTATTGGTTATTGATGGTTTTGTCCCATGGTGTGAATAAGGGCTTGACTATAAATAAGGAAGGAGATCACTTGCCTAAAATATCTTTTGCAATTGAATATCTGAAGATCTGAAATATTGGGTTGTCAATGTTACATGCCTGATCTAAATCAAAGTAAATTTAAAGGTGAATCTATGAAGTCGTGATCTCTCGGGCGCATGATCAGATCTGTGCATCTGACTGTCAGTGGCACATTGGAGGGCTATTAGTTCGGTTCAAATCAAAGGTCCGCAGGTAATTCACAGTGCAGATGTGGAGGCTCGCAGTTTGGTGAACGGGCAGTGCGGTGGTACGCGGTCTGACGAAAGGAACAGTGCGGGGCCTCGTAGCGTGATCGAAGGCGCAGTGCGGTGATACAGTAGTTGTACGCGACGTAACAAAGGGTACAGTGCGGAGGCACGCGACGAAGCAGAACAAGCAGTGCGGAGCAAGGTCAGAGGTACGCGGCGCGATACAAGGAGAAGTTGCGGAGCTACATAGAAGTACGCGGCACGATGGAAGCAGAATGTGCGATGGCACAGTAGAGGTACGCAGAAAGACCGAAGGCGAAGTGCGGAGATATGCAATATAGTAGAAGGCGCTCTGCGTGGATACGTAGGAAAACATAAGGCTGGGTGCGGAGTCACGCAGTCCAGATAAGGGAAAACTGCGGATCTGTCTTAAAAGCAGTTGTTGATTATCTTTTATTTATTGTTGCAGAGTTCTGGGTTTATATTTCTTGTACTATCTTTTTGTTCACAGCATTCTGAGAAGTTGGGTGACACTTGATTGATTGTATAAGGAGTTTGGATGATTGGCATGTACTTGATGATTATTTGATCTTCTTGGATCCAGTTTGAAAATTTATGAAAAGTGGTCCTTGAAAGAAAAGAAATAAGGGGGTTGTAGCTCCCTTCCAGGAGAAACTGGAAAACGAGAGAGAGTTGTAGCTCTCTTCAGGTTGCAGCCTGCGTATTGGTAAATGACTGCACCAGTACAAAATCATTGTAAAAGGAGTTTCTAATTGAAAGAAGATAGAGACATATTGCAGCAGGTGGTTTTCACCCACATTGGGTTTCCACCTTATATTTGGCGTTCTTTGGTGTGACTATCTGTTTTTCTTGTTCATGCTCATTATTTTATGGTACTGACATACAAAGTAATGAAGAATAATTCAAAGTATAAATAAGGAAGATATATTGAAAAAAAATTAATAATACTGATTCACCCCCCCTCTCAGTATTATTTCCAACAATTGGTATCAGAGCAGGTCCTTCTGAAGGAGCTTGATTGCTTGAAGGAAGATCCATCATCATGAGCAACTATGAGAGGGAAGCATCAATCAGGCCACCGATTTTTTATGGGACAAACTTCGTATATTGGAAGGTAAGAGATACTGCCTATCTTCAATCTTTGGGTACAGAAATCTGGGACATCATAGAAATAGGGTATACTTTTCCATCAGCTACTCCTACAGATCCAGCAGAGAAGAAGAAATATGAAACAAATGCAAAGGCAGTACATACTCTTCTAAGATGCCTATCTCAATCAGAATTTGTGAAATTTATGCAGTATAAATCCGCAAAATAAATATGGGACAAGATTTTTCTGAGCTATGAAGGAGATGATCAGATAAAATGTGCAAAACTTCAAACCCTCAGGATTCAGTATGAAAATCTCAAGATGTATAATGATGAAAGTGTGGCTAACTATTTTCTTCGTGTGGATGAGATTGTTAATTGTATGAAAAAATTGGGTGAAGAAATAAAAGAGGCTGTTGTGGTTGAAAAATTTCTAAGATCTTTGACACCTAGGTTTGAATCTAAAGTTTCTGCTATAGAAGAAAAGGAGAATCTACAATATCTTAAAATGGCACAACTGCATGGAATTCTAACTGCTTATGAAATGAGGAAAGGAGGCCCATCTAACAGGAGAGAAGCTGCCTTCAAGGCTTCAGGCAAAGGAGAGTACTATGAATCAAGACATGGGTCAGAAGAAGAAGAAGAATCAAATTTTGTCAGAAATCTTCAACGGGGTGCTGGACGGTTTAGAGGTAAGTTGCCCTTCAAATGCTTTGCTTGTGGAAGAGTAGGTCACTATGCTGCCAAATGTCCTCATAAGGATAAGATCGACAAGGGAAAGGAACCTATTAGATGGAACAAGAAACAGAATGCAAATAAGAAGAGCTACTACACTCATGAAGACAGTGATGGTCTATCAAATAGTGATGAAGATGAACGAGGTAATGACTATAAACTTTTGATGGCCTTTGAAGATGATGATTACATGGATGCTATAGATTTGGATAGATTTTATGAATAAATTTCTAGACTCAAGACATGTATAGAAGAAAAGAATATGATCATTGATACTCTACAATTTCAAATTGATGAAAAGGAAAAATTCCTTGAAAAGTTAGAAGGTGAAATTGTTGGCCTTAGAAAAGAAATTGAGAAAACAAAGGCTATTAATCTTAAGTTTGTCAAAGGATCTGAAACTCTGGATGAGATCATCAATGTACAGCGTTCTCCGCTAAACAAGACAGGTCTGGGGTATAATGGAGAAACATCGCAAGCATCCACCTCAAAGAGTTATCTTGATGCAGCAAGAAGGAATGAGCAAAAGCACAATGGAGATCACCAGGCGACGCAGGGATGAATTACATCAAGAACAAACAAAGACTATCAGGTAAACTAGGGGCAATCCGTCTTGAAGGTGAACAAAAGCTACAACCAGCCACAGGTAAAATCTTCTCAATTTGCTTCAAGAATGGATGACGGTAGAAATTACAATCATTTGGCCGGTAGATTTTATAACCGCAGAAGCTTCTTCAATGGACAATGTTTCTCTTTCCATAACTTTGGTCACAAAGCAGCTCAATGTGTTGCATATAAAACAATCATGACTAGAGAAGCTCAAAAACAAAGAAGTATGACTGGGATTACAAAAAGGACCTATAACAATTTTTCGGCTCTTGAAAATGAAGTTGAATGTTCTATTTGCAATAACTTTGGTCATTAAGATTCTGAATGCAAGAGCAGGTTTCAGCAGACAAAGGAACAACCCTCAAGCACCAGAACATGGAGAATAAAGGAACCACAAACAGAAAGATGTGGGATAGCCTTTTATGCAAAGGGACAGGAAAATCTATGGTACATCGACAGTGGATGTTCGAAGCATATGACAGGCGATAAAGAAAAACTTGAATCATATTCTTCTTTAGAAAAGGGAAAGAAAGTTTCTTTCGGAAATGATACTCCTACAGCTATAAAAGGAAAAGGCACTACTCAATTGAAGGAAAAGGTCAAAGCTGGAAATGTTTTGTATGTTGATGGATTGAAGAATAATCTTCTGAGTGTCAGCCAGATGTGTGATCAAGGAACCGAGGTAATATTTAGATCAAATGGATGTCGTTTTCATGATCTTGATACAGGTGAAACTCCGATCAAAGGTAGAAGAACTCCAAACAATCTATACATATTTGAAGAAGGACAACAGCAATGCTATTTGAGCAAGGATGATGAACACTAGTTATGGCACCGGAGGTTGGGGCATCTAATTTTTTCACAAATAAGGAAAGCATGCAAATACCAGGCAGTTCGTGGTCTTCCAGATATTAAAATTCCAGACAACACCATATGCAAATCATGTCAGTTTGGAAAGCAAACCAGAACTAACTTTCTGGAGAAGGAAGGATCAGCTAGCATGCCTCTTGAGCTATTCCATACAGATGTATGTGGTCCTTTTAGGAAAAGGACACCTCGAGGAGAAGAATACTTGATATTATTCATTGAAGATTTCTCCAGGTTTATTTGGTTAGGACTTATGAAGCACAAAGATGAAGCATTCGAAAAATTCAAATCCTTCAAAGCCTTGGTTGAAAATGAATCAGGTTACAAAATTAAGAGCCTCAGGTCTGACAGAGGTGGAGAGTTTACCTC